>VOPJ01007834.1:0-21173 GCA_014673585.1 Semibalanus balanoides
AAACATTGTTTGGATGGTTTAGGATTTCACTTTTTAAGTGGTCATAAAGGAATTAGGAATGAACTTTAATTTCAAATTACTTAATCCCGAGAGATAGCCGAATCAATTTGTTCCAATTTAAAATCAATATGCTTATTTTCTTATTTCATAAGTAAGTGTACCAAACTTAGAGTGATAGGCATTTTCATAGATTTGTAAATCTGTAGTGAGCAATGCACAAACTTTTGCAATATGCATATGTACCTATTGAGAAACAGTAGCCGTTTTCACGATGGATTATTTTGCGCGAAATGTTTTTAAATATTTTAAAATGCTTTTAAATGTTTTAGAAGTGGCCGTTTTCACGCTGGACTAATTTTCGAGAAATGTTTCAACCCTCGCTCTACAGCCCCGTAGGGCGAGGGTTAAAACATTTTTTTTCGCAAATTAATCCATCGTGAAAACGGCTAAGCATCAGTCTTCAGGATTCCTGTCACACTTCATACATTCATTTGTTTGAATAAGTCTGGAAGATTAAGCCAGTATGATTCCTTTTATGTTCATAGGTGTTCATATAAATTAAAACATACAGTTTTCTAGCTTGAATATATTTGAATATTGTGCATTCCTAAAATTAAGGTTAAATTAATATAAAATTATATTTGATTAAACATTCGCAACTTCAACCCTCGACCTACGGGAGCTTTTTCACCTTCGCCCTACGGGGCCCTGCAACAACTCCCCCTGTTAACTTTCAAACAAAGCACTATAGAGTAACGCAGAAAAACGCATGTCGTCTGTTATGTGAGGAATATAATGGTTTGCAATTTTTGATTTCAGGTCAACGGGTGACCCTCCAGGTCAAGTGAATGACCTCGACTGGACCACGTCGAGAGTAGTGATTTTGCTCTGTCAAAAGACCTCAAAATTAGAATTTTATAAATGTAGATAAAAAGCAAGTTCCTAGACCAATTTTGGCTCCAAG
Organism: Semibalanus balanoides; assembly: GCA_014673585.1. Lineage (NCBI taxonomy): Eukaryota > Metazoa > Arthropoda > Thecostraca > Balanomorpha > Balanidae > Semibalanus > Semibalanus balanoides. The sequence goes on from VOPJ01007834.1 coordinate 965, forward strand.
ATACAGAAAACGTATTTGTTTGTTCGTATCTGGTCTACAAAAATAAAAAAGTTGCTAAAAATTATCGTCATAAATTGCCTACACTTTGGGAGTCATCAGTCAGAAATATAGATATCGCATTACAATTTTGTTTTGCTTTAGTTCATAATCCTTTTTCCCTTATGCATTCAAGTTTTTCGCAAATTTTTGAAAACTTTAGATTTGTAGTGATTTTTCCAAATAAATCCGTTTTTTGACTTTTTAGGGGTCAAAAAACAAAAGTTTCGGGTTTCTAAGATCAACATTTTAATGAAAATGTAATTTTATGTATTTTTCGTTCTTTGTATGCGATTTGCTGTAAAACTCTATTTTCTGCGATTTTCCAATATTTGTCGTTTTTTCCGCAAACTGATATCATTAAAACGTCATTATCTCCCAAACTGCTCGACTAATTTTAATCAACTTTTGACAACATACGTATATTTTTTAAGAACTTATGTACTATAAGTTTCAGTACGATGCTTTTCAAGATAAAAAAGTGATAAAAACTCAGGGGGGCCTGTCAACCCCACCCCCCCGTAGGACGAGGCTTAAGTATGGGTATTTAAACAAGCTACGTAACAATGACAAATTAAATTGAATGACATAATAGCCGTTTTCACGATGGGTTTTTTGCGCAAAATGTTTTAAAACATTTTAAAATGTTTTAAAAAGTTTTATTATGAAAGTTGTAGTATACGATATATTTCAAGAACAATAAATTACTGATTTAGGCGATATTATCATTATTCAAGAGTAATGGAAACATGAAATGAGCTCATTACATAGATTATGAAGTACACAGAAATTGTCCGCATTCTAACGAATATTCTGCGTTCTAGAGTCCATTCGTGTGTGGATAGAGATGCGTTGGTCACGGGGATGTCAATGAAGCATAACCGCCATAAGCTAGTTATAGCTTCATCTGGGCAGCGGTCATGGATACGAGGCTGCTTCCGCTATGGCGCATATAAATGCGCTAGAAACGATTCGCTGCCGGCGAGTCCATTATGAATCAAGGGAAGGTCGGTTTATTGAGCGACCAATAGCGTGCCCGAGATTAAAATGTTTCGGAGTCTTCTGAAAAGTTTCATTAGGTGAAGATCTGGCATCACAATTAACCTATGCATAATTATCTTGCTAATAACCACCAAACCGCAATTTTGTAAGATACTATATTCTTACCAACATATTACAAAATTCTAAGAGACATTTCAAGACAAAAATCGTTTGCAAAAGTGTATGTACTTAAGGAAATCCGGATACGTCTATTCCAAAACCTTTCATACTGAACAACTTTTAAAACCATTCGGCGCAAAATAAGGCCTCATCGTGAAAAACAGGCTAATGTGTGAACAGTATGAGGGAAGATGCTAAATATGCGACCCAAATCACCGCTGAGAAAGTGATGAACTTGTGATANCATTTTAAAACATTTTAAAATGTTTTAAAACATTTCGCGCAAAATAAGCCATCGTGAAAACGGCTATTGGTCTTGTCTGCCGATTTCAAGTAACTACTTTTTGTGTGTGAAAAAGGTCAATATTTGCCTGTAGCACCATATCACGTTCGCGTGGAAATAGCAGTATGGATTTTGTTGACTACCAATTCCATGCCCGTCTTAGCGCTCGCCACATTTAATTTAGGTGATGGCGTGTTGTGACAGGTTATAACGCCACAAACTTCGTTAAACGTATCGAAGGCAACCACATAGGAGCCTAAAGAAAATATCCAAGAAAATGGCAATATATACAGGCACATTGTATGCAATGGCTTGGCTCTTGATCAGCAAAAATTAGCATGCTCTTCATGACGAATACGATCGGTGATTGGGCACAGAGACGCAGGTACAAGTTTTCCTTCCGTTGTAATTGAGTCTCTAATGCGGATTTTGCTTGAACAACTTGCCATTAACCTATTTAGACCGAGCATTGCACAAATTGCTACTGAATCATGATTAATAAATCAAAACAGTAGATGCAAATAGTTGCTGCGGAAATGCCGTTACATGGATGTCCATCAAAGGGATTGATATTAATTATTTACATTATTTGTTATTTGTATGTTTTTACTTATTGTTATTTATTTGTGCTGTTTTTATTCATGCACAAAACTAATGTCATAAGTGTAATTATACAGGTCAGGTGCTTTCAAATGGACGCTCATTGATGCCTTTAAAATTTGGAGAAAACCGTTAAATTGTAACTTGCTTGCAAATGACTCATACATATCCAACTTGTTGACCCCTTAAGGAGTTCACTTACCACGTGAAATTTTTTTTAAGCATGTACCAATTAAATGAACTCACTTTTGTGCAATTTGAACAAAATCGAAAAGGCAAACATAGTTTGGACTGACCTCACTTTCAAGGTCATCAGATCAAATGCCAATTTTTTTATTAAGGGTGGTTAAAATCATTTTGTCATCATATTCGTTGTTTTCTTCCTCTCTCTAATGATATATTGTTTTTCTCTATATGTCTTTCATCTGGAGATATATAACAAACGTGGTTGCATGTTGACCTAGACCTGATTTTCGCTGTCCTGTATCTTCTGACCCCGTAAACGCTGACGACCATCAAAAATCAAGAAACGAAATCAGCGCCCAAGATAACCCCATACACCACTTTAAGAGCGAAATCGGAGGGTGTGTGGTATACATTTTCACTCTTACCTTGGAAGATCTGTCCTGGAATTGCCCATATGGAAGCTGAGTATGGACAGAAATGGCGCGACTTTGACTATTGTGCACAACATGTCGTGGTGCGCGATGCGACGCGGACTTTAACCCTATTACCTGCGGGGGCAGATTCTATCCCCCGGTAGTTTTTTGCCTGACGCTTCTAAACCGTTACGCCTAGCGTTTTGACACTTTTGGAATTTTCCTAGAATTGAATGACGCGTGTTGTGTCAAAATGTTGAAAAAATCGATCCGGCAGAAGCGGCTCCAGCCTCATGTTTTGGGGAGGTCATTTTGAATGCGGTTGTGCGGCGCATATTCCTCGTAGTTTGCGGGGAATAGCGTCAGAAGCTATGCCACTGCTATATACGTCGTACGTACTTAGGATTATAATTATTTTTGGGCAGGTACATTAAAATGGGAGGCGATATCGCTCCCGTCAATAAGGCCGAACTTTCAAATTAGTTAAGATGATAAAAGGCGTTCCGCACATGGTGCCTCCCACGTTGTTTACCTGGATCCGCCTATGTGCATTTTTTTACAAATTACAGTAGCAAAGCCCACATGTGACGTTTCTATCGTCCCAAATAACTACAAACAGCATATATTTATTTACAGAAAATCCCCCATTTTTCATCCCTGAGTACGCCTATGATTTTTTTATTTTGGTACTTGTCCCTTTTATATACTGAAGACCATTTTATTGGAAGCTCAAAAACGTTTCGGGCATGGAAAATCGGTCGAATTTCAAATTTGGTCGCAATGATCTTTCTAAAAACACCTTAAACCAAATCGTATTTTTGGCCCCCTGACCCCCATTTTGAACAAAAAAGAAATTGTGAGATTCAAAAAGAAAGATCTTGTCACGAAGAATCTAATGGTGTTTGTTCCCCATCGAAAAATCCGCCAATCGGTTCTCGAGATCTCCGGAGGACAAGAATCTGCCCCCGCAACAGCGTTAACGTAATCTGGCCGCCCGCAGGGAATATGGTTAATCTCGGAACAGAGACAGTTTGTGAATTGGATCTCCGTCGGCATAACGCTGCGTAAATCACAGCCAAGGCGTTGATGCAACGCTTTGCTGGCCGAACAGTGCGCGATGAAACGCTCAGGAAGTCAGCTTCAGGGACGTGGGAACCGTGGGGGCAGTGGGGGCAACTCGCCCCCAACTTTGGACCTGTGGGGGGCGACGCCCCCCTCAGCTTTAAAGCTAGGTGTCGGCTCTCCCCTGCCTTTTACCATGATCTTTTAGCTCTGAATTAGAGCAACGGCATTGTCTACGAAAATTTGCTTACGTTTTGTAGAACAAAGGTGCAGTTTCAATCACAAATTCAAATACAGAAAATTAAACTGCATTGAATTTGGGACTGGTTCTGGATATAACGAGTGGGGACCACAGCGATATATCGCTTGTTTGGCTATCATTTTTGCTACCTCAGGTCAGCCAAAAAGTTCGCCCCCCCCCCCAACTTGAAAGTACTTCCCACGCCCCAGCTTGCAGATAGTGTTTTTTCAACACGGGCTACAAAACTGCTATCTCAGTTCCAAACCCATGTTGAAGGCGAACTGTTTCCTTTAAATATAGGTACAGTTCGTCTTACCCGCCTTAATATACAAATTGCGTACGGTCTAGAGTGCAGAACGAACAAAGTTTATCTACCAAACCTGCATCTCGACTGAAGCACGGGACAGCAGCGGGTCCGACCGTTAGAGGGACGCGACGGGTTGAGGTCATGACAAGGTCGTTGACAGGCGTTGGCATGACAAGGCCATGACATGGTAAGCCTAGGCCGTGATTCCGCCGAGTACAAGTCTGGATATCAGTAGACGTTTGTCAAACAACGGTAGAGCACCTCGGGGTCGTAGCGACGAGCTGATACCAGACTCTCAGGATAAGAAACTTACAATGCAGTGCATGAGTCACGGTTAAAGAGACAGTCGCTGTTGAATCGAGAGACAGGAAGCCACTCTTATCAACCTACTTCAAAGGATTGCCGAACGCTCTGTAGGCGATCTCGGGGTAGGGTGCGCGCACTTCCTCTTGCAGCTCGGGGTGGCGTGACTCGACGATCAGCCAGCATCGGGACAGGGTGTAGCCGCAGTACGCAGAGTTGACACCAAAATACAGCAGCATCACCAGACCGATCGCACCTGCCGTAAAACACAGAGTTAGCAACAAAATACGGCATTATTACCATAACGATAATTTTCATGCTAGATGCCTTTCAATGTTCTCGGCTAACGGTAACCTAAAAACAACCATTGGAAATAAAGACATTCATGCTGTTGATTGTTTTATCTCAGCCATTTATGTACATTTGCTTTGGTCCGGGTAACCGCCTCGTCATACCATACAGTTCTCATCTGTTTTACCTACAAACGTTGTTCGCTTTATCTTCGTTAGATGCTATCAAGCTCGAGAGCAGACATATTTGTTCACGCAAGTCCCAGATAGGAGAGTGCCTTTGAGCACAGGGGCGCAGCCAGGGAGGGGGACATTTGGGGCAAATGCCCCCCGTCGCGGCTCAGAGGGACCCATCTCGGGTCTGAAGGGGGCCATCTCGGGTCCGAAAGGGGCCCATCGTAGACTCGTGGGGGACTCGTGGGGCCCTCTGTCGGCCCAAGAGGACCTCTGCCGGTCTGAAGGGGGCCCTCAGTCGGCTTGAGGGGGCCCTCAGTCGACCTGAGGGGGCACCTCGGTCGGAATGAGTAGCCCTCTGTCGGTCTGAAGGGGGCCCTCGGTCGGCTTGAGGGGTCCTCGGTCGATTTGAGGGGGCCCCTCGGTCGGCATGATGGGCCCTCTGCCGGTCTGAAGGGGCCCTCAGTCGGCCTGAGGAGCCCCTTGGTCGGCATGAGGGTCTCTCTGTCGGTCGGTCTAAGGGGCCCTCTGTCGGTCTGAGGGCCCTCTGTCAGTCTGAGGGGCCCTCCGTCGGTCTGAGGGGGGCCCTCTGCCAATCTGATGGGGTCTTACATAGGCCTCTGTTAGTTTGAGGAGTCCCTCTGTCGGCTTCAGGAAGCCCTTAGTCGACCTGAGGGGGCCCCGGTCGGCATGAGGGGCCCTCTGTAGGTCTAGGGGCCCTTTGTTGGTCTGAGAGGGCCCTTTGTTGGTCTGAGGGGTCTTTTGTCAATCTGATGGGGTCTTAAATCTCTGTTGGTTAAAGCCTCTGTTGGTTTGAGGGGGCCCTCTGTCAATATGATGGGATTTTAAATAGGCCTCTGTTGGCTTGAGGGGGCCCTCTGTCGGTCTGAGGAGTCCTATATAAGCCTGAGGGGGCTTTCGGTCGGCATGAGAGGGCCCTTGATCGGTCTGATGTATCCTTTGTCAGTTTGAGTGGCTGTCTGTCGGTTTGAGGGGGCCCTCTGTCGGCGTGAGAGGCCCTCTGGTGGCCTGAGTGACCGTCTGGTGGCCTGAGGGGTCCCTCCGCCAGTTTGAGAGGCCCTTTTGATCGACCCGGCGGGGCCCTCTGTCAGCCTGAGGGGGACCTCAGTCGGCTGAGAGGGGTCTATGTAGGCCTGAGAGGCCCTAGGTTGGCATGTGGGGCTCTCTAGTAGCCCGAAAGGGCCCTCTGTGGCCGCCGGATTGAGCCCTCGATCGGCTTAAGGTGGCCCTTGGTCGACCTGAGGGGCCGTCAGTCGGCATGAGGGCGCCTTAAGGGGCCCTCTGACGGCCTGAGGGGGAAGGCCGGCCTGAGGGGCCCCTCTGACGGCCTGAGTAGCCCTCAGTTGGCAGCAGGAGGGGCCCTCTCTCGACCTCAGCCCTCAGGGGGCATTTGATGGCTTGTTGGGCCCTCGGCCAAGTTGAGGTGGCTTTTGTCAGGCCTGGCCTGAGGAGACCCTCTGTTTGTCCGAGGGACTTTAAGAGCCCCCAATCGGCCTGAAGGGCCCCTCATTGACCTGAGGGGTCCTCAATCGGTCTGAGGGAGCCCTTGACCAAATTAAGGAGACTAGCTTACTCAGCCTGTAGTGGCTACACCCAGAATAAAACGTCAAAATCGTGTTAGGGAAGCTAAAATATGTAGAAGGCCCTGCGTTCATGGGGGGCATGATATATGTGCGAAGGGGCCCATATATCACTGACCGCGGATAATTGGCAATACAAATGTTCTTTCGTCACTCGCCTGGTTCTGGTTCTAGTATGGTTCCGCAAATCCAGCATAACAAGGTGAATATACCTCTACCTCCCCCACTTCAAGGATAAGTTATTTGGTCCTATCTATTATCATTTCTTGAGAAAGTCAACGAATTGTGGCGATTTTCCTCATAATTCGAATTACTCTATGATATGTAGCTACTATTATGGCCTTATATCGCGTTCCCCTCAATTTTAAAACCTTGGCTTAGCCAATGCCTATGGGCTGAAGAGTAGGTATCACTATCACATGTAGTGGGAGTGGTCTCAAATAAGAACCAGCCGTGCCCCCGGGGCACTGACAGCGGTCAGACGGTCGGAGCCGCGTGCTGACATGGGCGGCGTCTCCAATAAATTAGATATTTGGCAAATAATCCTTCAGATTATATTCTTGAATTGGTCTTGCAATGCGGTGGCACAATTACGAAAATACAAACAGTCCTTCAATAAAACAATGTGAATTACAAAGGGGCGCCGAAATCAATGCAGAGGGAAAATAATGAGTGAAACTAAGCAAATTCACGTTTTTTTGGGGGGGACCATCAGCCAATGCTAGGGGGTCCACTTAAGTGTGCCCCCCCTTCGCAAAATCCTGGATGCGCCACTGTTTGAGCATGCCGATTCCATTTGATGATGTACTATTGGTTCCAAAATAAGCGTCCCGCTGGGTTGACTGGCACAGCAGTTTAAGGGAGTATAACGCTTGGAAATTATGATAAGTGATGGAGATGAGAGCCACTCACTGCGGCACTCATCTATATCAAACCACATAATTTTCCCAAGGCGGTATATTTTCTTAAACTGCTGTGCCAGCCAACCCAGCGGGACGCTTATTTTTGAACCAATAGTACATATACGATACTTGACATTGAGGGATGACATAGAACTGAGAAGTTTATGCCGTTATAGCTTGAGTCATTGTACAAAAGACGAACGCATATCGACATAGCGCTGATTGAGGACATGTTCGGATGTGTGTCAGGACACCTACGAAACTGCTGATCTCAATGTCTGAAACCTCATATTAAGCCCCATATCATCGTTGATGTCATAGTTTACCTCGTTATTAGCAAATGCAATGCTATTTCCCGAGCGGTGCTTATTTAGTATGGTCATATTGGAAATGTTGCTTATTTACATAGGGTTGCTCACAAACCACTGACACATTTGAAAACGATTTTGTGGCAATCTAGAGGCATTAACATTATCGATGCATATGCAAAATGAAAGCTCGTGAAATGGAAATTTTGGCCAGGCTGGTGATTTTAATCAGCAACAAGGGGGCCTTCAGTAACAAGGAAAAGTTGAAATCGTCGAATTTCATTTGGCGACTGAGTCTGTCATGCAAGCCCAAATAAATTTCCGAAGTCATTTTAAGGCAAGGACAGCTCCAGCCCGAAACACAATTTTGAGCTTAACGAAGAAGTTTCTCCTAGAAGGACGTAGACATTGAAGTGCAATTGAAGTGCATTGAAATGGGTGCGCCGGTCAGCTGGGCGTTGGGCATCATCGACCCACTTCTGGTTCGAGGATCCACGCCAGCCGCACGCAGACAGCTGAATGCAGAAATATACCGCCTGCATCGTCAAGCCGGGTTCCTGGCGGCCATGCAGCAGAGGATTGCGCGTGATAACCCTTACGTACCCCAGTGGTTTCGCAGAGGCGCGACCCCCCACATGCGACAGCCGCGATCATCCAAGCTGATCCAGGAGCACTTCGGTGCGCGCGTGATCTCGCGCAACACCACCCACCCCTGGCCGGCCACTCCCCCGACCTCAGTTCCCCCCGAACTATTTATGTGGGACACCTGAAAGGAATGGTCTACAAGAAGAACCACGAACCCTGAAGCAGTTTGAAGAGGGGCGGGGAGCTGCTGTGCGGCCCCCTCCACCGACACCGTGCCGAAGAGCGGCAGAAAACCTCCGGCGGCAGGGCAGAGCTGTGCGTCGCCCGAAACAGCGCCATCCGGAACATGTCCTGTAGCGACTTGGAAGTAGGAGAGGTGTGCTCAGGACGTGTGCTGAATAAATCTACATGAAATTCTGCATTTTGTGGTATTCGAAACTCTATGCCTGGAGCACTTGTTTGCACGATAATTATAAATTAAATGTGTCAGTTTTTGTGAACATCCCTGTATGTAACAAATGATCTGCAGGTGAAAACCCGACATTTCTCCGTGGGCAAAAGGCGGTACGGTATGTCCCAGCGGACAATAAGGCAGGAGTGTTGCACTATCTCATCACCATCCATCACATCAGCCGGTGCGCCCCAAAACCTCCAACATCATCATCGTCATCATCACATCACCAATTACCAGATCTATCATCTACCCTGTCGAGTACAGTAACCCAACATTGCCAGTTTCCATCCCGTCCCCCACCACCTCACCACCAATTCCCCACCGCTGCTGCTACCAAACCGTCCCTCCTCGCCCTGCATCCCTCTGTTCAGCCCCCCACTGCGACCCCATCTCCCTCCTCACCGTCCACCAGTCAGCTGTCCCCCTGGCCTGTCAGTCTGACGGTCAGTCAGATGTGCCTCTGACCTGTCAGTACTGCGGTCAGTCAGATGTGCCTCTGACCTGTCAGTCTGACGGTCGTCAGCTGTGCCTCTGACCTGTCAGTCTGACGGATCAGTGCAGATGTGCCTCTGACCTGTCAGTCTGACGGTCCAGTCAGATGTTGCCTCTGGCCTGTCAGTCTGACGGTCAGTCAGCTGTCCCCCTTGGCCTGTCAGCTTTGACGGATCAGTCAGCTGTCCCCTGGCCTGTCAGTGCTGACGGTCAAGTCAGCTGTCCCTCTGCGCCTGTCAGGTCTGAGGTCAGTCAGCGTCCCCTGGCCGTCAGTCTGACGTCAGTCAAAGATGTAGCCTCTGGACCTGTCTAGTCGGACGGTCAGTCAGCTGTGCCTCTGACCTGCAGTCTGCAACGGTCAGTCAGCTGGTTCCCCCTGGCCTGTAGTCTGACGTCAGTCAGCCTGTTGCCCTGACCTGTCAGGCTCTTGCACGTCAGTACAGCTGTGCCCCTGACCTGTCAGTCTGAGCCTCAGTCAGCTGTGCCTCTGACCTGTCAGTTTTCTGACGTCAGTCAGTGTGGCTCTGACGTCAGTCTGACGGTCAGCTCAGCCTCGTGCCTCGGACCCTGTCAAGTCTGACGTCATTCAGGGTGTGCCTCGACCTGTCAGTTCTGACGGTCAGTCAGCTGTGCTTTGACCTGGTCAGTCTGACGGTCAGTCAGTTGTTCCCTTCTTGGCCTGTCAGGTCTGACGGTCAAGTCAGGCTGTTCCCACTGGGGCCTGTCAGTCTGACGGTCAGTCAGAATGTGCCTTCTGACCTGTCAGTCTGACGGTCAGTCAGCTGTGCCCCTGACTGTCAGTCTGACGGTCAGTCAGCTGTGCCTGCTGACCGTCAGTCTGACGGTCAGTCAGATGTGCCTCTGGCCTGCATTTGACGGTCAGTTCGAGCTGTCCCCGGCCTGTCAGTCTGACTGTTCAGTCAGCTGTCCCCCTGACCTGTCAGTCTGACGGTCAGTCAGCTGTCCCTTCTGGGTCAGTCTGACGGGTCAGGTCAGCTGTCCCCCTGGGCCTGTCAGCTTGACGGTCAGCTCAGATTGTTGCTCTGACCTGTCAGTCTGACGGTCAGTCAGCTGTGCCTCTGACCTGTCAGTCTGACGGATCAGGTCAGCTGTCCCCCTGGCCTGTCAGTCTGACGTGTCAGCTGTCCCCCTGGCCTGTCGTCTGCACGGTTAGTCAGATGTGCCTGCTGACTGTCATCTGACGGCAGTCAGCTTGCCCTGACCTGTCAGTCTGCGGGTCAGTCAGCTGTGCTCTGACCTGTCCAGTCTGACGGTCAGATCAGATGTGCCCCATTCTGGACCTGTTAGTCTGGACGGTCAGTCAGCTGTGCCGTCTGACCTGGTCAGTCTGACGGTCAGTCAGATGTGCCTCTGACCTGTCAGTCTGACGGTCATCACGGCTGTTGATCCCTCTGGCCCCCCTGGGGGGGGGGTTCAAAGTTCCTTTGACGGTCAGTCAGCTTGTCCCCCTGGCCTGTCAGTCTGACGGTCAGTCAGATGTGCCTCTGGACCTGTCAGTTTTGACGGTCAGTCAGCTGTCCCCCTGGCCTGTCAGTCTGACGGTCAGTCAGCTGTGCCTCTGACCTGTCAGTTTGACGGCGTTGGCGAGCGCGAGCATGCCGCTGCCGGCTACCATGCCGGTGATGAAGACGGCGGCCACCATCGGACTGAGGCCCTTCTGCCCAGCCGCCTCCTTTTGACCCCCCGACGACACATCACTTTCGGACGTCATGGTGGCAGGCTCTGCGAAGCAGCGTCACAGCGGCATATGGTCAAACGGACACAGCGGCATATGGTCAAACGGACACAGCGGCATATGGTTAAACGGACACAGCGGCATATGGTCAAACGGACACAGCGGCATATGGTCAAACGGACACAGTGGCATATGGTTTTAAACGGACACAGCGCATATGGTCAACGGACACAGCGGCATATGGTCAAACGGACATCAGTGGACATATGTCAAACGGACACAGCGGCAAATGGTCAAAACGGACACAGCGGCATATGGTCAAACTGACACAGTTGCATATGGTCAAACGGACACAGCGGCATGATGGTCAACGGACCAGCGGCATTATGGTCAAATGACACAGCGGGCATATGGTCAACGGACACAGCGGCATATGGGTCAAACGGACCACAGCGGGCATATGGTCAAACGGACTACAGCGGCATATGGTCAAACGGACACAGCGGCATATGGTCAAACGGACACAGCGCATATGGTCAAACGACACAGCGGCTATTGGTCAAACGACCAGTGGCATATGGTCAAACGGACACAGCGGCATATGGTCAAACGGACACAGCGGCATATGGTCAAACAGACACAGCGGCATATGGTCAAACGGACACAGCGGCATATGGTCAAACGGACACAGCGGCATATGGTCAAACGGACACAGCGGCACAGCGGCATATGGTCAAATGGCCACAGCGTCAAACAATCAAATGGCGGAGGTGGACTTCTTTCGTTGCTCCGTTACGAACCAAACATTTTTTTTTGCAGTAAGGGAGTAACGGTCTCGCTGCTTTCAAAACAGGTAATGGACAAAGTAACTTGCGTAACTTGGTCCGTTAATCAAGTCAGTTACTCCGTTATTTCTTTAATTTTGTGTTGAGATAATGGGTCGGTGTGAAACCGACGGGAAGCTGGGAAAAATTAAGTAGCATATAAATCCAATCTCCTACCGAACCAATCACTCTTAGGTCATCTGAGGTCAGAAACCTCGGGTGACCCGTGTAAGAGCATGACCTCAGTGGGATATGTATTATTATTATGTAAAATGGATGCAAAAGTTGAAATTAGCGCTACAATATGTCTTAGAAACTGCCAGAGGCCAAACAAAATGATATCGGGCCATAGGACGTCTGCGACTCGGATAACCTCGGAAAGGGTCAACTGAGGTCATAATCTCAGTGGAAACAATCAATGTCACCTGTTAACACCTGTCCATATATTCCTGAACAACAAACACTCGGAAAGAGCACAAGTTACAAGTATCGATACAACGGGACACCATTTGCATCTGACACGAACTCGAGAAACATTGAGTTTTTTAGAGTACATGTGATATTGTTATACAAATTCGTACTGAATATTTTATCGCAATCGGTTAATAAATACGGGAGTCATTCCGAAAAAAATAGGTGGGGTGGCATCCACCCCTGCACTGGCGAGGATTACAGCCACCCCTGCACTGGCGAGGATTACAGCCACCCCTGCACTGGCGAGGATTACAGCCACCCCTGCACTGTCGAGGATTACCTACAATGAAGTTATGGAGTAACAGACTGTAAGTATGTTACATTTGTCGCAAAGTAATGGATAAATGAGTAACGGAACTACTTTTATAAGGAACGGATTAGCCAGTAACGGAACTACTTTTATGAGTAACAAAGTAACGTGTAGCGGAACCATTTTTTTAGTATAGATGCCCACGACTGTCAAATGGTCACATGATAACATGGTCAAATGGTTACAGCGTCACACGATCACACGGTCAAATGGTTACAACGTCACACGATCACACGGTCAAATGGTTACAGCGTCACACGATCACACGGTCAAATGGTTACAGCGTCACACGATCACACGGTCAAATGGTTACAGCGTCACACGATCAGACGGTCAAATGGTTACAGCGTCACACGATCACACGGTTACAGCGTCACACGATCGCACCGTCAAATGGTTACAGCGTCACACGATCACATGGTCAAATGGTTACAGCGTCACACGATCACACGGTCAAGTGGTTACAGCATCATACGATCAGACGGTCAAATGGTTACAGCGTCACACGATCAGACGGTCAAATGGTTACAGCGTCACATGATCACACGGTCAAATGGTTACAGCGTCACACGATCACGCGGTCAAATGGTTACAGCGTCACACGATCAGACGGTCAAATGGTTACAGCGTCACACGATCAGACGGTCGATCAGACGGTCAAATGGTTACAGCGTCACACGATCACACGGTCAAATGGTTACAGCGTCACACGATCACACGGTCCCGGCGTCACACGATCACACGGTCCCGGCGTCACAGGCAGCTCTCCGACGCCATGTTTGCTGGCTCTGACCGGCAGCAGCATGTCACGACATTGGTCAACACATTGGGCACGGAGCTGGAGAGACGCCCGAAGAGACTAGAGAGACGCTCGGAGAGAGAATAATGACGTCTGGAGAGACTATAGAGACGCCAGTAGATACTAGAGAGACGCCAGTAGAGACTAGAGAGACTAGAGAGACGCCCGGAAAGACTAGAGAGACGTCTGGAGAGACTAGAGAGACGCCAGTAGATACTAGAGAGACGCCCGGAGAGACTAGAGAGACTTCCAGAGAGACTAGAGAGACGCCCGGAAAGACTAGACAGACAAGAGAGCTAAAGAGATTGGGGTAAAACCATCAACCGCATTAACCAGTTTAAAGCGAAGGATTATTGTTGCGGTCTTTATTTATTTCCAATATATTGAATCGTTCATACGCATCTAAATTACACTGCAGTTGTTTCTAGGCGCTTCCAAGCGTCTATCTAATGCTGGTGATTCAACCATATGACTCGTGATCGTCCGCTGAGAAATCCCACCCGCTTTGAGAAATGTCACATGAGCAGCTCGTGTCAAAGTGTGGCTCAGTCGGGCATAGGCCCGGGAACAGGGGGGCAGCGGGGGCGCTTGCCCCCCAACTTTGAGACCGCGGGGGCGGCGCCCCCCCCCCCCAACTTTGGCGTTGCTGATCATAACGTTCCGTAAACAAATATATCAGACATAGAAAGTGAGTTAAAAAAAATGCGCTAACATCACACTTTTACTCATGTGTACTTGATATTTTGTATTTGCCAGCGAGGTTCTGTGTAATAAACCTGATGCAAAAAGCCCAGGGTCGTCGCAACCGGGGAAAGGGGGCGGTGGCGAACTCCCAAGGATCGCCTTATCAAGTAATTTGCAAATCTCTTCTTAAACGTCAAAAATGCGGGCCCCTTCCCCCCCCCAAAATGAGTTTTGATCAAATATAACGTTGTGGGCCAAGAGAACCACGTCTCCTGAGTATGCAGCATGACCTACTTGGTCAACCACTTGACTTGACCTGAGTTAATTTTTAAAGTTTACCTTACGCATTAAAAAAATGCGCCTTGATGAGACAAATGGTGATGGTGTAAAACAGTATTTGCGGATCTATTATTATATAAAAATAGGTAAGAAAAAAGATGACTTTTATGACCTATAGAGCCTAAACTAGGTCAAGTTTTAAGGAAATTTCGTAGTTGCAAATTGCATGGCTGTCTATTTTTTCGGTTAGTTTCCTACGTTACCCGCCAATTGCTGAGGGGAAGAGGCAAAAACGCCTCAGAGATTTTCACATACTCACAAACGAACACGCCAGCCAACAATTCCACCTTGGGCACTGATCGGACACAATGGGATTAAATAAAACCATTGTGCCCGATCAGTGCCCAAGTTAATTGTTGGCTGGGCAGTGTTTATCAACGAGAAACTTTTGGTAGCCTTAATCCCGCGCGGCGTAGGGGTCTCCAGCGAACGCGCGCGTAAGGGGGGTACATTTTACCCACCTGCTTATTTTTCCAAACCAATAACCGCAGCGAGATCGCAAAAAGGCGGCGAATCGAAAGCTCCTCAAATGAAACGAATCGAATGCATACCCGACATTTTCAAGTAGGTCAAAATGAGGGGGGGGGGGGGGGGGGGGGGGGTGGGGGGGGGGGGGAGGTCACGGTCAGGTCATATGGAAAGTTCGAGTAATTGAGTTAATGGTTCATACTTTCAATTGTGAATCCTTTGATTAAAACTATCAATGCACATTCAATCATTGCACATCAATGCACATCAATCAATGCACATAAAGCTCTCATGGTGTATAACGATCTATTGCAATAAGTAAAGTGAAATTGCAGGCAAAGGTCAAGGTCAAGGTAGGGTCACAAAAGGTCACTGTCCAAAAAAGGTCAAAGAAAGTCTTGTGACACAAATGTTTATGGGGTTATTTTGGCACCTACCAAATCGATAGAAACAGCCAATTTTTACAACTTGAACCCCGTCAAAGGTCAAGATCAGGTCATCTAAGGTCAAAACTGAAACTGACTAATATGAATCAACAATGCATGTTTATAGGTTTGTTTTGTCTTCATAAACACAAAAAATGACAATTTATATATCTGTATCAGGTCAAAAATAAAAAAAACGTTTTTGAAAAATGACGTCATTACTATTTAATGCCTTGGGAGAGAATCAGTCACTGAAAAAGAAAGATATTTACTTGAAATTTTGTTTAGGCTATTCATTACACTTAGTTCTTATATATATTTTCCGGTTTTTTGAAACCTCGAAAAAATTTCAATTTTTGGGAATTTTCTGAAAAAATCAGTTTTTTGGATTTTTGGGGGGTCAAAACCCAAAAATTTTGGAAATCCGAAATTGCCATTTTGTAGAAAAAATTTAATTTCCTTTCTTTACAGTTTTACGTTTGCGATTTGCTTGAAAGCTATGTTTCTATCTGTATTGGATCAACATTTATCGTTATCAATCCCAAAAATGGCATGACATGAGTCATCAAAAACGTCATTACTCCCAAAGTTCTGCATTTTTTTCGATGAAATTTTTCAGGAAGACGTCAAAATTGATGCTGAAGAAGGTACTGGAGTTGAGTGTTATCTTGGTTACCGTTTTCAAAGTATTGCGGAAATACGGGAGGTGGGGTAATATTTACCCCCCCCTACGGACCGCCCGGGTTACCTACATCAATTGACGTCCTTCAGTGCAACAACAAATTATACAATTTCAAACTAAAATTGTTTGCGTTATATAAATTTAGTGACGTCAGTACACACGACTTTGACGCACATATCAGCTAAACTCTAACAGGCTATACAAAGAAAATTCAATTCAAAAACGTCAAAAGATAGCAAAGGACAAGGGATAGAAAATGTTTATCTCGGATACAAAAAGAAACTCCCCCCCAAAAAAAAAACTAAATCCCCTCAAAATCAACATTTTTAATATTTTCAAAAAACGAAAGATATGTAAGAGAAGCTCATATGTGCAATACCCGATCAAAATTTCAAAACAATATCTGTATTTCTGAATCATTGATTGCTCTCTAAGTATGAATACCTAATGACGTCATTTTTTAACGTACGTTTGAGGCTTTTTCGACCAGATACATACAAAATAAATGGTACCACTGTATCGCTGAGACAAATCTGGATAAGGCAATTTCATTTTGTTTTTCTATTTATCCATTTCTAATTTTGACCTTTTATGACCTGACCTTAACCTTATATCGTTTCAGGCGTGCAAATAGCTTCTAAAATCGAATTATATGTGTAAAATAACACATAAAATATGTGTCACATGATCTGTAGCCAATAGTGATCTGATTTGACCTGATCTTGATCTTGACCTTTGCTTACAATTTCCGTTTTGCTTATACGGGAGATGCATCATACCTTTGAGAGCACTTTGTGCGATAATAGTTTCAATATACGGGCTTCGGATGGAAAGTATGGCCCAAAAACTCAAATAGCTAACATTTGACCTTTTACCTGACTGTGACCTGACATATGACCTTATTTATTTAAAAAATGCGTACGCTTTATACTGGTCTTATTGAGAGCTTTCGATTGCCGTCTTCCGTGTCTCGCTGCGGTTATTGGTTCGGAAGATAACAAGGGGGCGAAAAACGCCCAATCACGGCCAATGGCGTTCGGCTGAGACCCCAGCCAATTGCCGGGTTATTACACCGCTACAGTTAAGCACATGGTCAATAAGGAAAGTCTTCGGTCATGCACTAAATATATTTATTGTAATTTTCAAGTGTTTTAAAATTAGTATTAATTAAGAAAATTCCCGTAAGGCTCCAGTTGAAGTAAAAGTCGAAATCCGACGAAAAACGACGACGGTTGGCTAGCCCAATTTGGTTTTGCCCCTCCAACTTTGAAATCGTTCCCGGGCCCCTGCAGTCGGGAGAGCGCTGGACTACAGATCTGACCCACCCTGGCAACATGTTCGAGTTCACCCTGCTCGAGCCGCTTCGGCGCTCGCCGTTTGCTCCTGGCAGTGGCGGGGATGACCTGCGGCTGGTGGCAGCGGCGGCGTCAAAGGTCAGATGAAGCCAGCGAGCCGGGTGGACTGTCCTCAGTCGTTAGGGGACGTTAAACTTTCGTCTCTAAATTCTGCTGGTGACTGGAATTGCGTGATCGGATGGTGTCAGGTGTGGCCAGGGCCTGCACAACGAGCTTAGCTTAGCGTGGGTCAAGGCTGTATAAACCGTGGGTCCTGATCTCGAGAATCCATCCCATCAAAGCATTCGGACTATTTTTTTAAGTAAGTGAGCAATCCATGGTTGTGCACTTAAAGGGAAATAATCACCCTTTTCCACAAAAAATGGAGTTATGTCTTGAAATCAATAGACGAGACACAAATCCAAATGTATTGTAAATTCATCATATTTTGCATAAAAATATCCCTACTGAAATACATTTCAAGTTAAAGTTGATAAGTGTTCCACACTTTCAGTCACCGGTACTTGCAAGCTGCTTGCAAGTTCTTTAAAATCTTATCAAATTGTGGTTTTGAATCTTGCTTGTTTCAATAATATGACCGGCGATCCTATACATTTGATAGCCATTGAATGAACAAGGAAGCCAAAATAACAGTTTTCTTTGGCCACCTATGTCGGCCTAGTTGTTTTGGTTTTAAATTGTTTAACAAATTTTCAGCATTACAAGTTTTGTATTACTTTGCATCTGGCTGCACCTATGCAACACTATGGTTAATGTCATCATGATAAAAATAATTTTGCGAGAAAAAATAATCGACAAACAATAAAGCACTGGCAATTAAATCGGAAGCTGAACTTGGCCACCCACGACGACCTATTTAGTGTCGGCGATTTGTTTCAGGGACATTGTCCAGCGTTGAACAAATTTGAAACACCGGCACCAGATATAGTGCGCTTCAAATAGTGATGGGAAAACACTGCTCATGAGTTTCGAAAGAAGTATATGCACTTGCTTTTAATTCGTAAAAACTTACAACAAACAACTATGAATAAGAAAATAAAATTATTTAATTCTTAAACTTAATTTCAATCATTGTTATACCATAACGGAAGCATAAGAAATTATTGCTAAAAATGAAAGATAATTATTTCCCTCTATCAATATCTGCGTCAACCGATTAAAAAGCGGCCAGATAAATTACTGCATTCTGCTACTGGTTGCCCGATCCTTGACCTACCTTTTGATGATAACGATTGTGAAATGGCTTACACGATGTCCAAGCGAAGACACCATAGATAGAGTAATCAGAAGTGGTCGCGAGAGCCGGGGAGCGGCGCTTCTTCAATAGCTATGTGTGTGATGTGCGATCACGTTATTAGATAAAGATAAGATAACCGGCTAAGATGAAGTTAAGCTTTGCAATCACAGAATGACGTTGATGTTCCCTGAAGTACCTAAGCTTCCTAAGCTTCTGTAATGTCAGGTGCTCATAGATCAGACTCTGAAACTTGTTGCTATAGAGCTCAGAGCTGACATTCTGCGAGCATATTTTAATCAGAGCTTTAGGGCGCAACGACTGAGCTATTTTGCGTCCGTCCATTTCTGCAAAAGTTGCGTCGATATTTACGACATGTTTTCAATCGGATGTACCATTGGTAGATTTTGTGAGGCACTGACTCGTCTTAGGGAAAGTTATTGGTTCTGTGTTGTCGGTGATTTTGCTTGGTGGATATATAAATTTTATATTGACAATATATGTGTATATATATAATATATATGTATTAAATATAATAATATATATATATAAGTTATATATATATATATAAAATAAAACATATATATTATATAATGATAATATATATATATGATGTCTCATTTAAAAATGACGAGCTTTCTTGCGTTATCAGTTTCTTCTGCCCCACTTTTTCTGCACTTTTTTGTATCTCAGCATGAACAGAAATTTGAAAGATCAGTTGCTGACCCAACCGAAAATACTAAGAAAAACTAAAAAGAAAAAGGGTAAATGTCTCCATCGAAGTGGCAATGCTCAATCTAGATGGAGTGCATTCAACACGATCATTGGGGGATTACAAGCCTGGTTATTTATACAAGGTAATGTAAAGATTCATAAAAATTGGGCCCCTTACGACCGAGTATTCTCGCCAAGTACCCACCCAACGTATGAGATCGGCCAAAAACGGATCAATACAGATTGTGGTCACCGTACATTCCCGACGGCGATACTTTAAAGTCTTCTGACGAGTTCATCACAGTTTTGCGATGCAACGAACCAAGAGGTATCCTTGCTTCGCTAGATGTGCAAAGTTTGTTCACCAATGTACCGATAGATGAGACTGTGGATATAATTTTGAAGTATGCTTATGAAAACCGTGAACTGCCACCACCCAAACTCCCAAGGATCGTTCTCAAAGAACTATTGCTTGCCTGCACCAAGAAGCCTCCTTTTTCCGTTTCGCCATGCGTGACATACTTATGTACGCAAAGTCGATGTGTGGCTATTTGGGTCACGCCTGAAGGTGATCTTATTTGCCAATGACGTACATGTGTGCTACATTCGAAGAAGAAAGCTACTGACAGTTAACCGCCGAAGAGCCCGGCCACTAATCTTACAAGCACATATATAGACGATATTTATCTAGAGATTCAGAGTGAGAAGGCATTAGAAGGCTTACGGCAAAGGCTTGAAGAAGTATCTGTCTTGAAATTTACGCACGAAATTGGAGTGGACGGCAAACTTCCGTTCCTAGACGTGTGT
>VOPJ01007835.1:0-19660 GCA_014673585.1 Semibalanus balanoides
CTCTCGCGCACCAGCCGTCCGAGGGTGGAAAACACCACGGCTCGATCTGGCAGCTCCAGATGCGGGAAGTGAAGTCGCAGATGGCAGCACACGTCGTCCAGCGTCACCTGTAATGTAAACCAGGGCATTACGACGTCGGACAGTGTTTCTATGGTGTTGATACAACAGAACCTGTATGACATTCAGGGACACGAACCATGGATTAAGATACTAAATAGGAGCTTTTAAAAAATTGGCGGGACAAGTGGGACGAAATGCCTTTTTTATCGGTTTGTAGGGCTGCCACCTGGCGGCGAGGCGGGCCCCCACCTGGCGGCGAGGCGGACCGCCACCTGGCGGTGAAGCGGGCTGCCGCCTGGCGGCGGCGATGCTGTCATTCTGGCGGCAGCTACAGGGCGCAACTGTTGGATGCTCCGCCGCTCATAGCTTTGCACTATCATACGCGCAATTATTTGTAGGTCATGAAGAGTATAGCTGTGTTCGCAGTTGGAGTGAAGTTCGACCGTGAGTGCATTGGCCTGAACCTGCTGGTGTCGCCGACGACATGGGAATGCTGCCATATCGTGTGCCCGTGAGAGTGGGAATGAGTGGGAATGAGAAACATATGGATAATACCTGTTGGAGTGAGCGTGCAGAATGTTGAGTCGTCGGAATTCGCGCCAGTGTAATGTGTGTGCTGAGTGTAAGGACTTCAGGCGTCATCGTGGTAAATAATCGTGACGATATGTGTGTGCGTGTGCAAATCATGACGATGTGTGTGTGTGTGTGTGTGTGTGTTTGTTTTGATGTGTAAATACAAGTGTTATTATTAAACCATTTACAATTACAAGTAACTATCAACAAATTACCCAATTTTCGTTTATATTAATGTGTTTAGTAACCTCGCTGTTAATTGGCGTTTAACACAGAACATGTGTCAAACAAAGATTTAAACGCTACGGCAAGCATCACCACAAAGTGCCTAATAATAGTCATATTTCAATAAAAGCAAAGCCCGACTGTCTTCTGCTAAGTCAAGATAAGGCTATTGAACTACGTGCATGCACAGATGAAGCTGTTAACAAAATAACTAACTGCAGTATTGTCTTTGTAATTTGTATGTTAAATAGTACCTCGTCCTCAATTAAAATTGTTGACACCTAATTCTCTGTTTTACAGTTCACTAATTAAAATGCATTGTCTTCAACAGAAGATTGCGGTCATGTTGAAATGCTTATTCAGAAGGAAGTAACACAGCGATTGCTTCTCACGGGAACTCTGCAATTAACAGCCTGGGAATGTCTCGCAGTAAGAACTGGCACAGAATGTGCTCTGTGCGGTTGTCGCGCCTCCGGGCCAGGAATGTGCCGTATGACCATTGCGGCTGTCCACACGTTGTCCAACGACACAGTGGACAGATGGAAAATGTCCTTTTTCGGCAGACATTTCTAAGCCGTAAAGTCGACTCATAGCACAATTCAAGGAGAGACAGGGAAATAGTTGTTAATGGCCTACAGGCCACATTTTTG
This sequence comes from Semibalanus balanoides, assembly GCA_014673585.1. Taxonomy (NCBI): domain Eukaryota; kingdom Metazoa; phylum Arthropoda; class Thecostraca; order Balanomorpha; family Balanidae; genus Semibalanus; species Semibalanus balanoides. Next base: position 1,509 of record VOPJ01007835.1, read on the forward strand.
TGATAAACTGAACCTCCACTCTGGTAAGAAACAGCAACACAGAATATTGTCATGGAATACCTACATGTCAATACGTTTGGAACTGAGGAATTGGACCAGATAAACACGTCAGTGTTCATCTTATATTGTTAACTTTTTAATTGTGCTCCCCGCCGAGAACAGGACGAAAAACGTATTATCATAATTCATATGAAGTATGAACTCCAAGTAGTAGAAATACATATCTTAATAACAATAATTTAAATACAGACAGACTGCTTCAAAAATAATACACTAATTAACTTCATAGCTCAAGATGCAGATGCAGATGCAGATCAAGACCCCTTAGCATTTTCTATCCAACCCATATGACTTAGGCTGCAGTCTGCACCAAATAAAACAAACACAACCCGGCAACTCAAACAATCCCAAACACACATACACGTGAACCTCACCTTGTCCTCGGGCCGGCTGGCGTTGAGGGTTTGTATAACGTAACAGATCGCCTCGGGCAGCGAGGTGAACTGCCCCGGGGCAACAGGGGTCACATTGTAGCCATGCGCCTCGCCTGCGGGTCAAACAGGGACAGTGGGGGTCAGTGGAAGGCGCAGATGTCGGTCCTTTAGTACTTTAGGGGAATAAGTGATTTGTTGTGATGATTTGTATACTATGCTTGGTTACACGCGTCGTGTTTATGATTCAACTGTCAATGAGAATGGCGATCGATGGCTTACACTCGGAACTCAACCCATGGGTAATGTTCGATAGTGCACTCCAATCTGATTGCATCATTTATCATAATACCACATCACATTGCATTACGATATAAATAGCTGTGCTGCTGCATTTGTAAGGTGCAAGAGAAGAGGAAAATATAATTAATGGCATAAAATGCACACTACCCCTGCAGTCAACAGCTCTCACAATCATTAGCAAGCCATCCCCGTTCGTGTCAGATAAGCGACGTTCTACTTCCAACATGGCACCGCCCAGTGGCGTCTTCCCAATATGGCGCCGCCCGTTGCCCCTATCTGATCGGAACTCACGCCAGGAGAAGTGGTTTCGGTAATGTACAATGACGTCACCACCACGATCACGTAAAACCTATACGAAGTTATCACCACGATGACGTCATCATTGTGCAGTGCAGAGTGGGTGCCTACTGCAGCCCACACAGCTGATATGTAATGGGACTAGTGCCATATAAGAAGTGTCTGGTCTCGCCCAGTAGTATGATTGATATGCAGTCGAAAGTACTAAATTTACCACGAAATGGTCTATGAATAGCATTGTAAAACGCATATCGTGCTTGAAGTTCAAGTAATCTTGACTTTTTGGCATTTATCGTCATGTATCCGAGGAATATCCTCATGCATTTACAGAAGAACGTAGTTAATCTCTAACAAACAGACTTGAAATACATACATAAGTATTATATACAAAATAAGCTATGTTTTTGATAGCATAAAATCATCCCTATCCCCATCATATCTAAAACGCCTGGAATTATACAAAAGCTACATAGAATATTAATTTACAGTATAGTTTTGCCACAACGTAACGTAGTATATTATCATCATTGCCAATCCCACTATGCCAACCACATGGAAAGTGTGTTTTGCAGCCGCGCTTTGTATATTCCTATCTTAGCATCACCTATTGCGTTTTTTATTCAATATCTGACCCTATGTATGTCCCCGATGTATGTATGCTGGTGCCAAGGCAAACGTTTGAACGTATCCAGATTTCAAAATAGACACGACAAAAACAACGTTATATAAGGATAGCTGAGCACTGATGATACTGCATATAAATACTAGCACAATTTATCAAAACATTACCGAGTGCGTTGTCTCACGAATCCAAATCTGACATAAACTGAATAAAACCAGCTGGCACGACCCTAATCCGGATTGCATGAACATCTCGACGTACCGTCCCGATTCTTCCCCTGATGACGTCACAGTTCAGCGTGGGCTCACGTCTCAGACTGGACCGGCCGGTTGTCTGACCAGCTACTCGTAAACATACGACCTTGGCCGGAGATCCCATCTCTCCATTCAGTGAAATATACTGCACGCTGCAGCATCTGTAATGCTATGCTGTATCATCTGTAATTGTATGCTGTGAGGTGAGCTCCTTAGCATCGCATGTCTATGCTCACCAGCACTGCTATGCTGGTCAATGCTCCCGGTGTGGTAGGGTCTTAATCGGTGGTAAGATCTCACTTGGCCTTACTCGAGAGCTTGGGTCTACTGGCTATCACGTCAATACAAGCACGGCCGTCGCCACCACTGGGGACACTGGGGACATTGTCCCTATACATTTTCAGCCTCCACTCATATGGTGAATGGTCCCACGTTAAAGTACACGTGCACCTGGATTTGTCCCTAGTAATTTTCAGATCGTGGCGACGCTCTTGAATACAAGCGCGTACAACGTAAAAGGCTGACATGATACAAGCTGCTATAGCGACTAACATACATATGGACAGATATTGATATCGCTCTGCTTTGCTTCCGTGCCATTTTGTTAACAGTTTTCATAGCTTAACGGTGATTCTATGAAATCACTAGTCACCTCTTTGTAAAATGAGCGTTTACCGTTCGATAGTGTTCCCGATGACCTCTCTTTACCGGATCTGAGCAGCCGGCTGCCAAATGCCAACAGACAGAGAGGATAGCGGTCTAACCGGTTCTTCCCGAGTACGGCGGACAGAGCTGGGCCGGATGATGATACACGCAGGGCTGGTAAAAAACGGCTTCGGTGGGCTCAGACCAAATCCGGCTGATACAAAGTGGTCCCTGACCTCAGCATTGTAGCTGAAGCAGATCACAATGCTACATATACCCAGAAAATGATATTTAAATCCCTACCCAACAAATGACGTATTCACAGCACAAATCAGATTAAAGTAGTACGCTCGCCATCACAATGGTGATGCAATGCCGAAATAACTTGAATGACCCTTTCCGCCCCAAAACAAACTTGTGAGGGCATGTACTGGCGCCCGCTTTATCCATCATAATCACCCCTTTTTACAGCCCTGATTACACGATTCTGTGGCGGTTACAGGCTCCAGACAGATGACTATATTCTGATGTTTCTACTGCGGGCAGAAGATGCGTGACGCGAACCTGGCCAGTGACGTACCGGCTCCCTGCGAGCCGTCCAATGGATAATACACGTATCAGCAGATCTGCCAGCTCCAGACGCCGTGCCGGCCAGTCGACCCATGTCATGGAGACTCCTGTCATGAGTGTTAGGAGCAGGAGGTGGCGAGCCTGTCCCGGCCGGTCTCTGGGATGTGGGCGTGTTACGATTTTCCTAATTAAAATCGCTGCCGGCTAGTACTCACGAAGACATCAGTCAGTCAAGAACATAAATGTTGCTTTGGAATCTGGCTTTGGCATCGTACATACTTGGTTCTCAAATCCATTTTCCGGTATTGAATATATTTGAAACTTTGTATTATGCGATGAAAAAATATACTTGGGAAAGTGTCAGCAAAATCAAAATTGCAAAAACAAATTAAAACCTGAAGATATGTTGGAGAACCAAGTATGGACGATGCTCAGACCGAAATTCAAAGCAATATTAATATGTTAATTTGAATTTATGTCTCCCTAAGTATACTTGCCGTTGGCAATTAGAATGCGGGAACCGTAATACGCGGATGCTATTTACGCTGCATCACGAAGCGTGCACGGTCTGTCTCACCGGATCTTGGTCTGCTACTGCCGCCTTCCCTGACTGCATGACGTCACACTGTGACTGTGACGTCACTGTGCCGTTCGAGAATACCCCTCTCCCCTTACAACACTCTGCTGCTGCTGCTGCTGCTACTAGTGCTGCTGCTGCTGCTGCTGCTGCTGCTGCTGCTGCTGCTGCTGCTGCTGCTGCTGCTGCTGCTTAGTCAGCCTGGGCACTGTGCAGTCATGAGCTTGCGGTTTTAACTCGAATTAGGATTAAGACTGTAATCAAATCAGTATGACAGCTTTATAAACGCTTATTAATTGATTTCGCTCAAATTCAGCAAATTTAATTTACATAACTTGATTTTGACATCACTTTAGATAGATCTAAAGAGCGGATGATGGCAGAGGCAACATTCTGCACTCCGATCAATATCAGTACGGCTATATTTGAACACAGAACAATAATTATTGCTCTCAACAGAACCACCAACGTCACCATTCACATTCAGCTGCCCCAGGCTCCATCATACGCATTTTTTTCCCCATTAACGCATGCATCTCAATAAACCCCAACCCCCGCTCCCCTCGGTAAACTCTGGTCCATTTCCTGACCGCAATACGCCCCTCCATGCTCCCCTCACCCTGATCAGCGCAGTGTCGGCAAGCATTGGCCGCCGGCTCCGTTATGCAGCGCTAAAGCAACACGCTACCATTAATAATCCCCCCGCGCGTATTATTCCAGCCTCTGGTCACGTGTTGGTATAATACGGCCCCCAGTCACGTGTGTGTATTATACAGGCCCTGAGGCCCGGTTCATAAATGACCTAGCCAACGAACAAAGTACGTCACATTCACCTCTTTTGGCGTAACTAACGCAAGTCCCGCTTGATAAAGAAAAAGTCGGCGTAGGCTACGCCACTGAAACTACACCGCTGTATTTAACGAGCATTGGTTTTGGAGACGAAACTGAAGCGTTTTGTAACTTTCGGTGCAAGTTTGATGACACGAGCCCAGCAGACCTGACGGCCCAGCCACAAACCAGCCGCGGGCAGACACGAGGCGATTAACCACGTGACCGGGCGGCCGAGACGACCCGTTTCTCCGGCAGCCGCGAGGCACGACAGCAATTATGTCACGTGACTTTGCAGCGCTGGCACCGAGCGGTTTTTGATTAGCAGAAGCTGTTTCAAGCGGCGCTAGCGGCACATTGCGAGTTAAATTAAGTTTAAAAAATGAACAGGAGAGTAGTCTAGCCAGCCACGCGCATTTTCAAAATATTGCTTGAATTTCGTCTATGCCTTATGGTATATGCCTTATGCCTTATGGCACCAGGGGTAGATCGAGGGTAGAGATCATCTGAAATATGCCTCCTCTCAAACTGCTTAATCAGTTAAAAAATGATTTTCTTCCAGATGTTCACGAACAATATACCCGGCATTGAGAAATGCAAATTTGTCTTGAACAATGTACTACATAAATATACACAGAACAATAATGATTTATAATATGTTTTCGAATTTCAGGAATCAGCTATCCCCTTCCCCTGAAATTATATGTCTTTCGTCTATTGGTAGGCCCTATCGTCGATATAAGAAAAAATATAAGCAAACATATTTCGGTTGCTCCGTATCCGCCAGTAAGCTGGCAAAGAAGGGACTGGCATAAAAACTAATGTCTTCATGGCATGCCCGGCGGCCAATTACTCGCTCTGTTTGTTAGACGGACACGTCAAGCCCCTCCCCTCCCCCTCGGATGTGAAGTGGTCCCGTCACGCTCCCCCCTTGGATGTGAGGCCTACAAGTCACGCCCCCCCCCCCTCAGTCCGCTACTGTACGTCCGGACGTTTTGGGGTCAACTAATGGCTTCAGGACCTTCTGGGGGAGGGCATGGCCTCTTCCCACCTCTTTAATCCGCCCCTGGAGAGGATGCTCCACAGGCCGGCGATGCTCCAGAAGCAGATGTCCCCAGCGGCCGCGTCGGGACACGTCACTCCACAGTGTCACGCTACTGCCCGTCACAGGTGGACGGTCTCAGCGTTAAATTAGCCCCGCGACAGAGCCCCGCGACAGAGGACCGCGACAGACAGAGGACGCTGACGGACAGGCACATCACGTCACGGTAGAGGCGTCACGTCACTCTCACGTCACGTCACTAGGCTGGGAAGATGGTTCCGCGAGTCAGCTCAAAATACCCGAGGCTGGCGAGGTACTCTATGGTCCGAATAGAGCTGCGTAAGGAAGAGAACAAGAGCCGGTGTTCTGACCGTGACCGTTTCCGCCGGAATCCAGGAGTAGTGACATTTGCGGCGTTTGCTATAGTGTGCAAGGCGGAAAAGGGACATGCTTTGCACAGCTTGACAGCAAAAGCTGACCTCGACGGGGATTCCAGGGATTCCGCGGGAATGGTGCACGGTCAGAACACAGCCTAGACGGGATCAAGAAAATATTCACGGAGGTGAAGTAGAATTCAGAGTATCCTTTAAACAGAAGACGACTAAAGGAGGTCAAAAGTTCACGGGTTGCAAAATCGTCTGGAAGTCAAAATAACAATGTGGTTGTTCGTCGGTTCGAAGAGGAGGCTGCAGGAAGGTATTCATGAAACAATACGTCCTGAAACAATTTCAAATGGTGGGGCAACTGCCCACCATTCTGTCAGATTTGAAAGATTTTCTTACATTGAGATATCATTTTCCCTTGTAACATGCGCAAATGTACGATATTTGGTTTCCTGATGTTACAAGTCATTTTTCAACCATTACAATACACAACATTCAGTCGATATGGACATTTTGCCCATCAACTTTTTTCTGAAAAGCTACACATGCAATAAGTGTCCGCCACTGACCCATTTGACCTTTCAAAATTTTCGAAAATATCGTCCACCGTTAACATCTGCCTATCTTTTGACAAGAAGATGATATGTTCAACAGGAGCTGTTCAGGTTGACAGAGCGAAACATGCCAGCCTGTAAGTGCAACACACGATTGGAAAAATCAAAGGGGTGCGAGGAGTTGTCCTGTGCAGGTTGTGATCAGGCCCAAAGCACACGTACATATTTTTCCCAGACTTAACACTGAAAAAACGGTTTGAGACGGCACGAGACACGGGGGCTACTTTACGTAGTAAAGTTTGAAATGTTTGGAGCATCAGTAAACGAGATCATGGGAGTTCCTTTTAGGCGTCTGCAGGTTCTCCGCAGACTCTCAATAATGAGAAGTGACACGTTCATCAGAGACGGTTGGGTGAGAATGCCCAAACGTTTCGTATGATTAGTTCACCGTTTATCATATGAGTAGTTTGGACCGTCTTAAATTCGAAATAATCCGCCGCAACGGGAATCGAACCCGGTGCCCCCGCATGAGAGGCGACTATGTTACCACCGAGCTACCGACCACTGAAGGTATGGCAACCGTATTGGCATATGATTGTAGAATAGACTTATCCATCCGCACATGAGAAGTGTGCGGTTATTCAATTGAAAAATGTATATTATGTCGAGCCGCTCTTCCTCAAGTTAAGAGTATGAATAATTTTGAGTTACGTGCGGCTTATCATTGTTGCATTGCGGCCTCTCCTCATTCAACGAAAGCCTATTTTAGCGTTATTTTAGGACCTACAAGTCTTCAAGGGGAGAGGATGAGGCGGCAACAGTTGCTTCAACAACAGTGGGTTTGAGTTAAACTTCTAAAACCGTTTTGTCAGTGAAATATTATGTCTTAATGTATGTTGTCAGAATGTTTTGACGCTGTCGCCTCAGACTGCAAAGCAGCTTTTTCGCCAAGCTTCGTCAAAAACATGAAAACAAAAACGGAGAAATGCCAAAAGTAACGTTGGGCCGAAGTCAAGCAATATCGTTACACCGCGGTCCACTGACACCAAGCCGCTCCGTTACGGAGAAGGCCGTCAACGGATTATCACCTTCCACCGTGCCGGGATGGTCTAAATGTGCTTTGTCGTCCGTGGGAAAAACGCCTCTAGCGTGGGAGCCGTGGGAAAAAAGAAAGCACCGGGAGGAGGTGGGCGGGCGGACAGAGCACGAGACTTTTGTCCGTGATTGGATACGATGATGGAGTCTTTTGTTCACGCTCTCGCGGACACGTGGATAGATTCATAAATGTGACATTGTTGTAACAGAGAAATGACACGTACATGCAGGCTCTTGTGTTTGCTCTTTCATGTTTACAAAAATAAGGCGTTGCGTCATTGGTTTCTCTTTTTACAGACCAAGTTTTTGTATGATTGAAGACATGGACGAAATTCCTGTAGCATTTCAATGTCGATTTGCCACAGCAAAACCACGCAGTTTGTTCACATGAAAGAAAACATCATCTCTGGTAGACCATTTCCCACAGGCAACAGACCAAAACCACCAGTCACTGCCCTCTTCCGTCCTAAAGCCACTGCGCAGAAGAACATCGGAACAAAAACTCCCCTCCTGCCCATCCCTCTATCGTAAGCCAGGGCAGCGTGGCCGCCGAATGACTCGAATCACGTGATTAAGACAGCGTGTCACGTGGTGCGTGTCATCTTCGGTCATTGGCTCGCTGACGGGGACGAGACGAGCGGTGATTGGTGGAGCGGCGCTTTGCTACGATAGCATGAAGAATGGATATATCGGGAGATAACCTTTGAGAAGCAACGAAAACAGGTATACTTAATTTGAAATCTCACACCATGATAAAACGCTTGACCTTCAATACAAATCTGCTTCGGAGCGCTAATGATGTTTTATTGACCAATGCGTTTCGATAAAAAAAAAATGTGCGACACCTTTTGAAGACACTTCTTTACCTTTGGTTGAAACTCGGCAATGCCGATAGATTTGACGTCTAATAGCAATTATTCTTGCCTTGCTGCCCCGGTTATTACTAACGATCATCACAGCACCATCGGTAGCAGCTAGCAGGTCGTTTACCATCTTCAGATCCGTACCCGGGTCCGTTTGAACCCTCTCCGGATCCGTACCCGCGTCCGACTGGATGGCCGAACTGAGGTGGTTTATGGCGCACTTGAGACGACCTAATGGCGCCAAACGACGACCGAACTGTTATCTGATCTGACGGACTGGGACTCCAGTAAGCGGCCAGACTGGGGACTGCAGTAGCGGCCAGCGATCACTGGCTCTGGGCAATTGGGCACCAGTAGCTCATCGATCCAAAAGGGGAAATAACAACGCAGGCTAAACGCCTATTGGTACGGGTAAATGCTTTTGGATGATGGTAGATAATTGACGCAAGAGGAAAAATAAACTCATAGAAGGATTACATTGGCCATTGCATTTTGGATTAGTAACAATTTGATGCTATGGAAAAAACGCCTCGACAATTTACGAACATCGCAGCTCATAAAATAAATCTCTTGAGTATGTTATGTTATGAAATTCAAACAACCATACCATTCGAAGATTGCTCACTTATGCCCAGTCTTAGATGAGTTCAACACAGATGAGTTCAATACATTATACAGATGAGCTTCCAGCATGCACACCTCAGCAGGAGACACACAATATCACAATGGCCGAGTAATTGCGCTCGAGATGGTGGAGAAAGTTGAGCTCGTCCAATTGGTCAGCTAATCGCAACACATCGATGGATGGCGTGCATCGCAGTCACTTGGATGAGGTATTCACAGGTGTTGATGCTATGAAGTGGTTGTGGGTTTTAACGCTGGTGATGCACGAAGGCTACAGGTAGCGATTTGGGGATGTATAATGGTTACCATGATGCAGCGATAGGTTATTGATTACAAGTTAGTCAACCATCAGGAAGATCAAACTACGCCGGCAAAGCAATCCAGCTATGATAACAATGTGCTTGAGTATTATAGCCCATTACCCATAGGATATATTTATCCTGTGTTAAATAAGCGGCTTTGTAAATTGAGCAGCACTTTTGGCGAATGAGCCGGAAGGCCTCTCAAACCACCTTATCTCTGTTAAATGACACATAAATGGCTCTAACTAACAATCCGCCACGAATGTCCAAAGCCCGCCTCGAATGCCCGGACCCCGCCTCGAATGCCCGGACCCTGCCTCGAATGCCCGGACCCCGCCTCGAATGCCCGGACCCTGCCTCGAATGCCCGGACCCCGCCTCGAATGCCCGGACCCCGCCTTGAATGCCCGGACCCCACCTCGAATATCCGGACGGATCTACAGAGTACCATCGAGCTACTCTCGGAGACAAAGGCTGTGTGTCACTCAGGCTGGCGCTACAGGGCGATGTTTGAACAGGGCAATCGATTTGTCAAACACAAGACGTCTTTGACGAGTTTCTGTAGCTGGGTTAGAGTTTTAACAGCTGCTTCCGATGCAATGGGGACTAAGTTAAGATCGGCTAAGAAGAAAAATAACGAAGTTAAGAAAAAAACTCAGAGAATGTTGCATGCATTCGAAGGCATGTCATGTCCTATTGACGCACATTATTACATGTCTAATGAACATGTCTTATCTGTTAATTAACAAACACTTTGTATACATTTAGTCCGAATGTTTTGATATGATGGACTTCCAAGATGATCAGGACCCACGCTTACCTAAGCTAGTTGCGGGGCCTTGAACCCACTATCCGAACTCGCAATGCCAATCACCGATATAATTAAGAGACGACAGTTTAACGTCCTCCTACGACTGAGGACGGTCCGTCTGGCTCGCTGGCGTCATCTGACCTTAAACGCTTCCGCTGCCACCGACCGCATGCCCACCAGCAGCAAATAGCGAGCACCGAATCGTCTCGAACCGCTGTTCTGTTACCCTGTCTCGAATCCACCGTGCCAGGGTTAGTCAGGTCTGCAGGCCAGCACTCACCCGACTTTGCTGTACGGGTGGACTGCTTACTTCCCACTCCCATGATTTGGTAAAGCTAACACATAAGACACTGGAATATGTGAGTCCTACCAATGCTGAGCCAAACGTGCCGTTGTCAAAAGCACGCACCATATCCAGAAAAAGAAAATACAATTTTTCACCGCCGTGCATCGATAGCCAGAGTCATAAGCATCACATACAATGCTGATCATATAGCGGTCATATAGCGGTCATACAGCGGTCATATAGCGGTCATACAGCGGTCATATAGCGGTCATACAGCGGTCATATAGCGGTCATAGAGCGATATTATATCGCCATTTGCCGAATGCTTTGTGGTCACGTACGCCGGAGATGGTCGATAATAGCCTACTGGATGCGATGCGATGGAAGCAGATGGGGAATATGGCAGGGGGGGCGTGCGTGCGGCCACATCAGGCGGCCAGACCGTGCAGTGCGTGGCATGGTGGTGGGCACGACCCGACCCTCCCTCCCACTCCCTCTTAGTCGTCGGCAGCCAGTGTGCGGTCAATTACCACCTACTGGATATCCCCAGCCAGTGTCAGCCCCAGTTCAGTGTGCGCTCTATCACCACCTACTGGATATCCCCAGCCAGTGCTGGCCCCAGTCCAGTGTTCGCTCTATCACCACCCAGTGAGCCATCAGCGGGAGGCTGCCCTGATGGTTATTGGTAGACATCGAGCACTGCAGCCTGTTCAGGACGCGTGTTTTAGTTTCCCGCTATACTAAATGTTGACACTAGGCGTAAAATGTAGATTATACTTACAGGGACATCAAAGTCAATCACAAAATATGTATTGCTTTGGAAATAGATTTTGGGCATCGTCCATACCTGGTTCTCTAATATATGATTATAAACCGTCTTGTATTTGTCAATATATGTAGACATATTTGAATTTGTGAATATTACAAAATGATTTTCGAGGAAAAACATTTTCCACAAAATACATATTTTCAAATACATTTACTTAAACCGGAAAGTATATTTTGTCAAACTATGTATGGACGATGCCCAGAACCGAATTTCAAAGCAACTATCTTCATAATTTTGGACTGACTTATTGTCTCCCTAAGTAACTAGCGGTGTCAATTATATAGCGAGGAAACTGAAATACGTGTCTGGGACACAGACATGATAGTCAGTCACTGACACAGCTACGTATCGGCCACGCACGGGTAAGAAGATGATATGTGTGGCTTGTAAGGCAACTTTCAAGGGGAAAGCGTAAAGAAGAAGCGCCGACAAGCAAAGCAAGAACAGACAAAACAGGGAGGTATATTCTGTATTAGCATCAAGCCCACGAATAACTTAACCCAGGGATGTAGGAACGTCACAAACCAATGCGTAGGGGTTGTGGGAGGGGCAGTTCAAACTTTGGTCTCGTCTTGAAAGAAACCCAACCACTAAAGCAGATTTCTTACAAAGATCTACAAGATAGATTGGGTGGGTCTCTTCTCGTCTTTGCGAAGGCATTGNTAGCATAAACAAAATATTGTTTCTGAAGGGATAAGATGATCCCCGAAGGAATTTTGACCTTTCCGAAGGGATTTTGATTTCCCACCATTGATGAAGCTTTTCCCGACCGAGGTATTTTGCTGCTGGTTCGTCCTCCAATTCTGGAGATACCAAATTGAAAAGTGTCAGTACACGTTGCCGTCAACAACTCAAGTGCGGTACATGCGCCAGATTCGTTTCATGCAGTTAACAGGAACCACAAGCCGTTTGTACAATTAATTATTTTGCGCGAAATGTTTTAAAACATCTTAAGATGTTTTGTCAATTCAATATTATCCCTTAAGATCGAATAGACGCTCACATATACGTAGGAACGTGATACGTAGTGGTGAGTAGAAGTCGTAAACAGTTTTGTTTTTAAAGATTCTTATAACATTTTTTATTTGCGCTGCTTTGGTAAGTCTCTGATGGCGATTAAAATCATAAGTGGCTCTTACGCCTTGTTTAAGCCGGCTTTTGCGAATCATCCGAAAGCGGCAGTGTCCCTTTAAGCACAGGCACGTAGCTGTTCCTTTAAGCACAGGCACGTAGCCAATATTTTTATCAGGGGAGGGGCATGTCAATGCTAGAATCTTTCGGTCGTTAGCCATATGCTGTTAACCGGAGGAGGGAGGGGGGGGGGTCGAGTCGTCAGCGGAATCGCATTTTATCTAGTGTAAATTTGTTTGTGCGGGGGAAGACCATGCTCGGTCCCCCCCTAGCTACGTACTAGTATCCTTTACCAACCAGGCATTAAGGATACGTACATTTTAACCCGCTTAAAACGAGGGCAAATATTGCCCCTGCGTATTCGCGATAACTCACAAACCATTCAGCATATCAACCTGAACTTTCAGTACCTCGCACATCATTTTAGTCGGTTCAAAAATGTAATGTTTTCAATTTGGAAATAGTATACACCGTTTTGTGACGTCACGTTTCTTATTTAGCGAAAATAACTTTCAATTTTAAGCAATGTGTGAATTAAATACATTTTATGTAAACTAACACCCCAAAAAAATGAAGATAGCAAATTAATATCAATCAACTGCAATCTCAAATTTTTCAAATTAGATTTTTACCAAATTTATTTTTGTTTATTTCATTTGTGTATTTTTCACATCAAAACCGAATATTGTGAAAGAGCGCTGTGCAAGCAACATGCAAACCAAAATTTCAAAAAACACATTTTGACTTCGTTATAGCTTCAGCACAACGAACCATGTCGAATTTTATGCAATAAAACACAAAAACTTTGAAAAGCTTGATGAATAAGGAAAAACTAAAGGCTTAACTGGAATTAACAAATCAGGTCGTTTCTAGAGCTGAGATTGATTGAATTATTGAGTTGTCATAATGATTAAAGGAATGTAATACCCAGTAACCTCGTACTAATTAAAAGAGATAAAATGAAAAAAGATATTGGAATTCTTCGCCGTGCACTCTTTCAGCAAGACCATGTGTGGTTGGTGATATGATGTGATTTAGCTGCGCTTCTGCTGAAGACAGCCGCCGCAATCGGCAAATTTCATATATTTTTTGTCATTTTATCTCTTTTAATTCGTTTGAGGTTACTGGTTATTACATTCCATTTAATCAAAATCAGACGGACATGTAAATGTTCTAAAAATAAAAAAATACAATCTCAAAATTTTGACATCTGTTTTTTAGGGGATATTTTTTTTTACATTTGTTGATTTTTTTGTTTATTTTTTATCCTTGCGAAATTGTTTGGATTTTTCGTTGCGAAAAGTATCAAAAACTAGATATTTTGTAAAGGAAAAGTGTTACAGCTATACAAAAGCCACGTTTCAAATAAAAAACACATTTTTTACTAAAACAAACTAAGAATGGTAACTTTTGACGTAATATTTTGAAATTGTTTTTTTGGCTTATTTTGACAAGATAAAGACAAATAAATGTCAGCAATGTATTTCTGAGATTAAACTGGTCTAAATACATGTCCTTTTTGTTAAGATTTATCAAGTAAAATATTTGACCTCATTTGACCTGAATTTGACCTCAGCTTGACACTTACTTCATTTAAATGAGCTCTGATGGTGCCTTGATTATCACTATATATTTATACGTATAAAACAGCACATAAAACTTGTCTCGCATGACTTTAAAAAACCTGTTTCGGATAGTGACACTTATGACCTGATCTTGACCTTGACCCTTACAAAAAAATATCCTTTTTGCTCATGCGGGATGTGTGTCATACCTTTGGGGGCACTTTAGGTGATCATGGTTGCAATCAAAGGCTCTGGATGGAAAACATGGTCCATAAACTCAAATGTCTCGATTTTGACCTTTCACCTGACCTTGACCTGATATGCGACCTTGATTTTTAAAAACTCAAGTATGCTTGAGATGACGTCTCGAATGATGAGAAATTTCGAACGCCGCCTTACGCGTCTTCGCACGTCATGGGTTCCAGAGATAACGAGGGGGAAATCCCCCCCCCCTCCCGGTCAATGTCGTTCGGATAAGACCCCGGTCAAGCGCGGGTTAAGCGTGATTATGACAAACAAGTGTAAAGCAGACATAAGATAGTGCAATAGTACAATAGTGAAGCTGAATATAAATGTTAATGTTAAACACACCATCATCGAAGTCCACACATGTGATGGCGATTTTTTGTAACGATTGGGGACCATTATTAACCAGGGCCCTGTCGGTGCTCCGCGCCAGCTTAGTTGCGCCAGGGGAGGCATCTGAGGCCATTAAAAAGTGTCCCAACGGGGATAAGGCAGAATCCACAAATGTCGTTACATAGCTCGTCTAAACTCACGTCGAAATTGTCGCATCGCTCAGTCGTACACTGTGGCTGTGGTTCGACCACAAACTTCTCTAGAGGTGGTGGCACTGTATGTGGCCTGGTAAATTCACCTGAGATGACGCTATTGCAAAATACTTAATAAGGTGCGCAATTCATGCCGAAACAGCTGTGCCAGAAACGGTGGTGCTGCACGCCGCCACTTCCCGAAACAATCCGGGCGTCCAAACCCATCCTTCCCTCAAACGTCCCACCCTCGGCTCGGCACGACACAATTTGTTTGCAAAAGCAAACAGTCAGACAAATTTTTAGACAGTTTTTCCAACAAACGTTTTTGGACGTTCTGGATGCGCCAGTGGGTCAAGGGCTCAATTAGTACCATCATAACCCTTACACAATAAAACAAAAGCATTTGTTAATCATTTTGTGATGCATTTCATTTTCGACTAAACAACTATTTCATTCATACGCCACCTCCTCCAATTGCAATGGCGTCAGCTGACGATTGGTCACTGGTGTCTGGTCAGCTGCAGTTAACTTGAATAGACGCTTACATATACGTAGCTGTGACTGATACGTAGTGGTGAGTAGAAGTCGTAAACAGTTTTTTAATATTATTTTAACATTCCCCCCTTCATCATCATCTCCAGTGTGATAAAAAATAGCCGGTCCAATTAGTAACTCCTCATCAAATTATCGTGTTTATCAATGCAGATCCAACCCATGCAATAGGTATTCCTTGCAATGGAAAGTGGTATCTCTTGGAATGGAAAACGAAGCACCAAAACTAATAATAATTGTTTCCTTGTTGTTGCCGTTGATTGCTGATCACTGAACAACTCATCTCACATATTACGGTTAGACATGAATAGCTGAAGTAATTGTTATTCGTTCTTAACGTTTTTTAACTTTATAATGATGTTTAAACCACGTAGACGTGGCATAATGTTTTCGAAACCAAATATTCGAACTCATGCCGTCGTCCTACCAAGCATCGCGCTAATATCGGTTCAACGTCGGCATGTTTTCGAGAGACCCATTCCTTATCGGTCGTGTCGGCCCAATGCTGGCATAAATGCCTGAACTTATTCTTAGGATATGCGGTAAAATGAGTTATTCAATCGAAATATGGCTGTGGGGGCCGGTGTCACCTGGGTGGGGGGCAAAGGTCACCCCAGAGGAGACAAGCAGCTACAACTTGACGAAGGAGAGAAGCATTGCTTCGCCGATTTTCCCCCGGTTTCGTCGTGTGATGATGTAGGTGGTTTTGGGTAGTGTTTGTTTCTAGAACCAACGCATTTTTCAGAAGCTTGGTTTTCCACGGATCACCGTGCGCTGAAAACCATGGTTATGTGTATGTTGGCCCCAAAAAGTGGGGTCTGATCTAAGGGCCAGAGCAAGGGGAAACCGAACTGCAAAAAACAAGTTGTTGGGTTGTCGACGAACACTGAAAAGGACGGTTTGAGGACGCACGGAGCACCGGGCGCACTTTCTACTGTAAGTAAAGTGAATGTTATAGAGCATGCAGTAACGAGATCAGGGGGAGTCCTTTTTAGGAGTCTGCAGGTTCTCCGCAGGCTCTTAATAATGAGAAGCGAGACGTTCATCATGAGGCGGTTGGGTGAGAATGCCCAAACGTTTCATATGATTAGTCATCCGTTTATCAAATGAGTAGTTTGGTCACGTTCTTAAATTCGAAAATCCGGCCGCGACGGGAATCGACCGGTGCCCCCGCAGATGAGAGGCGACTATTACCACTGAGCTACCGACCACTGAAGGTATAGCAACCGTATTGACATATGATTGTAGAATGAACTTATCCATAAAACGCACAATGAGAAGTGTGCGGTTATTTCAATTGAAAAATGATAGGATTAATGTCGAGGCCCACTCTTCCTCAAGTTTTAAGAGTATGGAATTAATTTGAGTTACGTTGGCTCTATCAATGTTGTATTGCGAGGCCTCTCCTCCATCGAACGAAAGGCCTATTTCTCAGCGTTTATTTTTAGGACCCACAAAGTCTCTCAAGGGGGAAGGATGAGGCGGTAACAGTGCTTCAAAAGAGTGGTTTGAGTTAAACTTCTAAAACCGTTTTGTCAGTGAAATCCTCAAAAGTTTCAAAAAATAAAATAAACTCATTGGGTTTTGCTTCTTTATGGATAAATGGGTGGAATAGTTAACTTTCTTTCGTAAAGGTCTCTTGACATTTTAATTATAATTGACGTCAATAATTTGCTGATTTCAGGCAGTTTTTGGGCTTTGGCCTTTTGGTCCTCTTGGATCCGCAATTGGCCAAAAAAACATTGAGGGAGCCGGAAGCATCTTTATGGGACCAAACTCAACATATGGAGGCACCAAGGGCCACTGTAAACGTATCTAAATCGACACCTGTTGGCTGTTATCCACGCCAATTTCGAAGACAGCGACGAGGGGCGAGATCTGTCCTCAAGATCTCAACGCTACGCTAGGTAGCTGTAAACTGCGTATTATTGGTTTTAAGTTTAAAGCATTTTTTCAGTGACGCTTTTACCTACTTAACAGACCGTACAATCATATGTTACCTACGAATTTCACTCTCACTAGGGGAAGAAATGTAGTCACTGGGTCACAGCAGACACTGCGGTGATATTGTCTCCCTCTCCCCAGGGGCGTATAACCACAAGTTTAAAGTTACTGGGTACACTACTGGCTGACCACAAACGCTAAGGCATATCAAAAAATCCCCCCCCCAAAAAAAAACACACACTCAGCTTCTAGTGCTGAGGTTCGTTACGTTTTCTATTTAACTTGTATTAATTTTAACTCTTATTTTATGCAGCTGCATCATTTGGGAGCTGATTGTTCTGTCTTTTCTCCCTAAGTGCCTACATCAAAGCCTTATGTTGTGTTGCCCCGCCCAATACTGAGGCCGCCCAGATTCTAGCGGCAGCAGGGTAGGCTTCCAGCGGCTCAACGTCAAAGAAATGGTACTGCTTGCAAAAATGGCGTTTAGGCGGCGACATCACAGCGCTAAGTTGCATGCACGGGCACTTACAGTGACCGGGGTAGTTCAGTGGCAAACACTATAGACTGTCGTACAGAGACCACACCGACCAAGGCCATAGAAAGAACAACGTGCTGACCTTGGGTCACCTGAGTTAGTGTCCCGGCGAGGACCCACTGAATGGACAAACAAACATGATTATACAAATGGGAAACTCGGTGGTGCAGAGGAGCACCGAGCAATAAAAACTTCTCCAGCCTCCACATAGGCTTCATAGTTCATATACTGGACCGGAACAGGGACTCGTCTAACATGTTAACTGAGGGGTGACCCACTCCCAGTCACAGGTCCATCCCCAGTCGAGCTGAAATTCGTCCACTGTGTGTGTGTGGGG
>VOPJ01007836.1:0-26778 GCA_014673585.1 Semibalanus balanoides
CGAAAAGAAAGACTCGCTGCAAATAATACCATAGCTTTTTTACTGCCGCGCAGAAGATGTCGCATCAGCGCCATTTTTTTGTCATGTTTTTTTGTTTTGTTTTCGTGAAGACAACTACAAGGACATGAGCTTAATTGTTTTAGTTTTTAATCATTTCTGAGCTCATTAAAAATTTGTATGATTTTTTGTTTAAATTTACATAATGAAAAATTATCCTTGTTTTAACGAACCCAAAATATTGGTACCTTACAAAATTGTCCCCCACCCCATTGAACAGGCTTCAGAATTACCGAGTTGTGAATTCTCTGGGGCAACTGATCATCAGTGCTACGTACGTTGTAAAAAGTTATGAAGTCCGTTTTGCCCCGCTCTTACGTATATTTATTAAATGACAAGCTGCTCATTGTTCAGTCAACATGCACATCGTATACACATTATATGTATATCCAGTACCCACATATCCTACCAGACTCATCACATATAACCTAGTACGATATACATAATAATGATTTAGTTTAAACATTCATTAATTCAATCCAGGGTTTGAGGATGAACACACAATCACTGCTCTTGACAGCACTGGAAATTATACAATTGGTACCTATGCATCATGAGCCAATACCATTTTCGATGGTCGCTAGCATCTATCTACAAGGCCATAAATAAACCCTCGCTAGAAAATGAACACGCACAAATTTCGAACATGATCTGGGGGTTGCCATCGAATTCGACAGTCACCTTACACTTTACAGACAGCGTAGTTCCGGATGCGACTGCGCTGGTACACTGACAACAGAACCCAAACAAAGCAGCGCCCCTTCGGCTCCACCACACACGGCAAGCTCCATTGGCTCACCCACACACGCCAGTCAGCTCCTGTGGCTCACCACACACAGGCAGTCAGCTCCGTGTGGCTCACCGCACACGCAGTCAGCTCCTTGTGCTCAACCAAAACACACGGCAGTCAAAGCTCCTTGTGGCTGACTCACCCACACACGGCAGCGTGCTCCTGTGGCTCACCACACACGCAGGTCATCCCTGTGGCCACCCACACACGGCCAGCTGGTCCTGTGGCTCACCACACACGGCAGTCAGCTCCTGTGGCTCACCGCACACGACAGTCAGCTCCTGTGGCTCACCACCACACACGCCAGTCAGCTCCTGTGGCTCACCACACACGGCAGTCAGCTCCTGTGGCTCACCAACACACGGCAGTCAGCTCCTGTGGCTCACCGCACACGCCAGTCAGCTCATGTGGCTCCCTCATGCGTCAGTCGACAGCAAACAGTTCCATTGTTCGGCGCTGTCGCCGCGAGAACATCCCCGTCTGTTGCTGTGGGATGGGGACCATATTTATACACCACTGATCAGGCCTGCGAAGCCGTTCGCCTCAGGCCACCTACACTGTGGGGAGGTGTCCTGGACTGAGTGAAAAGGTGTCCTGGACTGAGTGGCGATGTGTGTGAGTCTGTGTATCTCTCCATTCAGAGTCTGTCGCCGCCACACGCTCGCTCGATCGAGCTCGCTCATTCTCAAGTTCGCTCGCTGGTGAGAAGCTCGTTAGATTTCACTCGAGCTAGTCACTGGTGAGGCGTTTGCTCGATTTCACTTGATTCTGCTCCCCACAGTGTCTTGTTTGTAGTAGTCGCCCATCTTCCCGACCTACAGCATCGTCTCAAATGTTCCCAAATTCTTGTTTTTCAGGCCATGGATCTCCGGCCTGCAAATTGTCTTCAGTCTCTGAAAGAAGGATGTCAAAGACGTGAGCGCTTCAGTAAATTCCTGCGTGTTAGAGTCGTGGTATTAAGCGCATTCCGCAAGTGGATGCCGTTTCTTTCCTACGTTTTATACAACCATATTTCTTCTTTTTTAGATTGACTGATACCATATTTCACACAAACGACAAATTCTGTCGTAATTTTAACGAACTCTGTTTGTTTCAACAAAACAGTGTCAGAAGCTGAACGTTTCTCAAAGCAGCAAAAAACAAGACGCTTGTGTCTCTGACCGTTGCCGAGTCGCCGCATCACACCACACCACAACACAACACAGTTTGTGCGAGCACAGCGCACCGCAGCGCTGGGCAGCTTACCTGTCTGAACGAGCCGCGTGCCTTGACAAAGGCGTAGATGAAGAACACTGGCGGACAGAGCATGGAGGAGAGCCCCAGCAGGATGCCCAACAGGTGGGCCCACGCCGGGTATTCATAGTCCAGGTACTTCACTGGTGTGAAGTTGAAGATGTTGAACAGAAGAACACCCTACAGAGCACATAAAATATTACATGGAGGGCCGATAATGTCATGCATCTGTTCAGATGTGTATACTCTAGATGTGATTATTACTGTGTTGATTACATGTATTCCAAGTTGATTACAATACATTGTATTCCAAGATGATGCGAACTCTTGAGGTTATTAATTTTTCAGCAACGGACATGCATACTGAACACAATGCAAACAACTTATTTTGCAATTCGCTCCTGCATCATTGTAGCTCTCAAAGTAACTCGGGCAGCCCTGCGCACCGCAGGGCTGCCCGACCAAATATGGAGGTGGTGAGACAGACTCCTTTGGTCGATATTGTCAGAGTCAGAGCAATGCTCTTGACTTTGATGAAGCTCAAATGAATGACGACAATCCCGGAACCGGCGCAGTTCGAACCCTCATCCTATCCTGAAACCAGATATACAATCCTACACATAAAGTTCCCAATCGAAGGGGATTGGAGTCAGCTCTCACCAGTGTGATGGCTGGGCAGAGCACGGTCCAGCAGAGCTTGAACCAGATGAACGGGTAGAAGCCGACCATCTCCTTCACGGCCTCGAAGTAACGGTCAGCCCCGAAGCCCCAGCCGATGGCGATGCACTCGAAGAAGATGAGGGTCAGTAGAGCCATGCCGGAGGCGGCGTAGTCCTCGAATATGACCAGCAGATACATCCCTCCCTGCCGGACGGCCAGACACGGGGGAGGTGATGAGGCAGACATGAAGTGGGAGGGAGGTGAGGCAGACAGAGACGGTGAGGGAGGTAAGGCAGACAGGAGGCACCGGGAGGGACGGTGGGAGACACTGGAGACGGAGGAGGTGATGGACAGACTGGAGACGGGAGGGGGTTGGTGGAGGCAGACTGGAGACGGAGAGGGAGTGAGGCAGGACAGGAGACGGGAGGAGGTGATGAGCAGACAGGGAGACGGGAGGGAGGGTGGTGGAGGCAGACAAAGGACGGGGGGACAGGTGCATGAGACAGACAGGAGACGAGGGAGGTGATCAGCAGACAGGAGGTGGGAGAGGTGGTGAGCAGACAGAGACGTGAGGGAGGTGATGAGGCAGACTGAGACGGAGGGAGTGTGATGAGCAGACAGGGAGACGGGAGGGCAGTGTGAGGGCAGACTGAGACGGGAGGGAGGTGTATGAGGCAACAGGAGTGGGAGGAGGTTGTGAGGCAGACAGGAGACGGGAGGACGGTGAATGAGGCAGACAGGAGGTGCGAGGGATCCGGTGGTGAGCAGACAGGAGACGGGAGGGATGGGTGATGAGGCCAGACTGGAGACGGGAGGAGGTTGATGAGGGCAGACAGGAGACGGGAGGAGGTGGTGATGCAGACTGAGACGGGAGGATGGTGGGCAGACTGGAGACGGGAGGGAGTGGTGAGGCAGACAGGAGGACGGGGGAGGGGTGATGAGCAGACAGGAAGACGGAGGAAGGTGGTGAGGCAAGACTGAGACCGGAGGAGGATGAGGCAGACAGGAGTGGAGGAGTGTAGGCAGACAGGAGACGGAGGAGGTTGATGAGGCAGACAGGATGTGGGAGGCGTGTGAGCAGACAGGAGACGGAGGAGGTGATGAGCAGACAGGAGTGGTAGAGGTGGTGAAGGGCAGACTGGAGAGGGAGGGAGGTGATGAGGCAGACTGGAGACGGGAGAGAGGTGATGAGACAGACTGGAGACGGGAGGGAGGTGATGAGACAGACAGGAGGTGGGAGGGAGGTGATGAGGCAGACAGGAGACGGGAGGGAGGTGATGAGGCAGACAGGAGACGGGAGGGAGGTGGTGAGGCAGACTTGAGACGAGAGGGTGGTGGCCGAGGCGAGGCTGCGCGTCGAACGACGATGGAGGGACTTGCTTCAATTCAGCTCAGTTTCATCCATTGACGCGATCGCCAACTAAGTAGCTCTATTGTTGAGTCCCATGCGCGCAGAAAACACGATTTTTCCTTTGGGTGTTCTTCAATTATTTAACTTATTTTACATGATCTTATTTTTTCCAAAACTTTCTTAACGCTTCGGGGGAGATCCAAGAGCATGACGTAGGTCGATTATGTTTGATGTGACCAAGTACGAATAAATCCTTTAACCCGCGCACTGCAGGGGTTTGCGCCGAACACGAACTGCAACGGGGGTTGATTTTCGCCCCCTGAGATATAAAAAACTACGCTACGTAGCGGTAAGCGGAAAACGGCATTAGATAGCTAAAAACAAGCTCTACCGAAAGGCTACCAATTTTGTCTTAAGTGAGGCCAAAATTGAGGTCACCAGAGACTATCAAAGCTAATATTTTCCGGTTTTAGGACCTTGCTCCAGAAACCCCCCCAAAATTCCCGATACTATGGTAGCTTGAAACAAGTGGCAAAAAAAAAAAAAAAAGTGGAAAAATTAATATAAAGCTCTTGGAAAATGCGATCCTCGGCACGTCTCAGAGTTTAATAAGGTCATAGTAGGCTTCAAAGGTCGTCAAAGGTCAAACAGGCTATGTTTGGCAAAGCTGTTTTTGTGAACAGCATTTCATCTAACAAAGAACGATATTTGTTATGCCATCGTGTTTGTCTCTTAAAGGCACTTCGAAACATGTTAATTGTGTCCTGTTGAATTCAACTGATCAATTTGACCTCAGGTCAAGGTCATTTGGTGACCCAGGTAGGTCATGTTTCATATGGGGCGACGCGGCGCGACGATACAAATATATTGATGTCATCTGATCGTCTCTATCTTTATTATATCAAGAGTTGTTAGCAAAACAATACTGGTGACCTCAGATGACCTTGCATAGATCACCGAGCAGCAATGGGGTTGGGGACAATTTTGTAAGGTACCAATGTTTTGGGTTAATAAAAACAAGCATAATTTTTAATCATGTAAATTTAAACAAAAGTTAATACAAATTTGAAATGAGCTCAGAAATGATTAAAAACAAAACCAATTAAGCTCATATCCTTGTAGTTAAAACGTCACGAAAACACACAAAAAATTATGACCAAAAATGGCGCCGATGCGACATCTTCTACGCGGCGGCAAAAACGCTAATCCACTATGTAGACTAATAGAGTATGCTGGACGTGGACATTCAAACAGGGTGCTTCTTTCGGAGAATCGGCATTCATTCGCTTCCGAGCTGTTTTCGTGTCGTCACGAAAATACATCAAGAAGTAAAAAAATACAATTAGCAAGTTAAAACAGAGTTTTATGACGGAAGGCGTTCTAAGATATGTGTAAGAATTGTTTATTGAAAAATTGATAAAAATACGATGAATTTTTAGGCGTGAAAACCCACTACCTGTCCCCCACCCCATTGGACCTGGGTCATCAATCATGAGCTAAAATAACACAATTCTGAAACAATTAGCCTGATTCAATGCAAATTATCTGAAAAGAAAGCATTTGTATATTTTCCCGTTCACTCATAATGGGGAGGTCAGGAAATTGACCTGACCTTTGGTCACCGATACGAAAAATCGATGATAAACGATTTGTTGGTTCTGCTATTCTTATGAAATCCTGTAATTTTCAAATCTTTTGGAAAAAGACTGTGGCTTTGGCTTGACCTCAAACATTTTTCGATGTAAGGTCACTTGACGTGATCTTGTGACCTTCACCTGACCTGATAATACCTGAAGTCAAAACTTTTAAAAGGTTTGGGTAAGTGATGTCCGAACAGCTGTACGAAATTGGCGGCGCTACGCACCGCCGTTTTTTGCTTTTCTTGACAAACCTGAGGGGGAAACCAGTAACCACTCCCCTGCAGTGCGTGGGTTATGAAACAGATCCATTGCTTATTCATCTATGAATTATTTGCATACCAATGAGCTGTTACGGCGATTTCAAATATTTATAACTCCGTTCCGTTTCGGCCGTGACTGCACTATTACTAACACCTGCATTAGACGGCTTATGTAGCCCTATAAATATGACTGATACTAATGCCTTGTTTAAACAGTACATATATACATCATGCTCATTGCACATTGTCCTATGTTAAATATCCAGTAGCAGTTCCAGCAATAAAAATCAACCGGCATTATTTACGCTTGGCTCACGCAAGCGTGCTTATATTGACGGTCCGTACTATGGGGTGCGTTTTGCTTACCTGGGTTACCATGGAGATGCCAATTAAGAACGAGATGAGGCAGTAGATGGCGATGAATATCTCCCTGGTGCCGCGACGCCGCAGTATATGCGGGAACTCGTCAACGATCGCAGTGATCAGACCTTCCATCGTGCAAAACTGCGGAACAAATAATCCTGCGTCAATATGCATTATGTATATGATCAATTCAATTCTTAGCATTTAGTAATTACACAACGGTTCTCAAGAAAATGGAAAGTGCAATGTCAATTGACTGGCACTGCATTCCAGTTATTTATCAACAAGGCATACCTGCACATTTGCACAGTGCACAGTGCACAGTGCACAGTGCACAGTGCACATACCGAGTTGGTGGGCTGGAGACTGCAACATGGTGCTAGCTTCTTTAGTAAAGTGGTATACTGTGCCGGAATGCATACGGTATTGCGGTGCAGTCTACATAGACAGGGACAACAATCAGCAAGACGTCCGGAGACTACATCGCAGTGTTGACGCATTTCATCAGGTGGTAGACTGCGCCGCATGCCACAAACGACTTGCGGAGCAGCCTACCGATTGTCTAAAGCGCCCTACATAGATGGGAAAACTCCGTCGTGCGGCAAGCACCCGCAATCAGTTATCAGGGCGTCATCGTCTGAAAATGATTGGGTCCCAATGCTAACTTTATAGAGTCTAATTCCATTCTCACCATGCAGCGCCATAGGCCTAATGTTAAAATGTGAAATCATTGGGGGCACCCAAGGGGGACTGGGCGGGGGCGGGCCCACCCAAAAGCATACAAATCGACACCGGTGCCCACAATTCACCAACCACCACGAGCATACGTGTTCGATAGGTTCACCATCGCCTACCTGGATATTCCACGATAAATCTACCAAAGGGTGACACCCTAATGTCACCGATTTGAACCAAAATTGGCATAAGGGGTAATCTTGGGAGCTGAAACAAGCTGTGCAATATTTATGGCGAGCCAATCAGTGGTTCAGTAGATATTACCTCGGGTATGCTTGCAAGGTCACGGTGCAGGTCAATCTTAGTCCGCCATAATCGCCAAGAACTTATTACGCAATCTAAGTTTGCCATATATCATTAGAATGTTAATCAGCTATTCTACTATACGGTGCTGTAAAAATGCAATTGTTCACAAATTTTGCAATTCTGTTACTTTGGACTAGGGGTCACAACACAATTTGAAAATGTAAAAAAATGCAAAATCTTACAAATGAAAATATAGCTTGACCATATTATAGAGTAGCTAAATACAATTTAACCGATATATAGCAAATGTAGATTGCGTCAGAAATTCCCGGCGATAATGGCGGTCAAAGATCTACCTGCACCGCACCGTGACCTTGCAAAAACGCCTGAGGCAATATCTCCTGAACCACTGCTTGGATCGCCGTAAAACTTCACAGCTCTTTTAGCTCCCTACGTACCAATTTTTGTCAAAATCAGTGACATGAGGGTGTCATTTAGCCTTTTTTGGGGTCGATTTATCGTGGAATGTCATACCTGCAACTTGCAAGCCCAGTCCTAGCATGATTACTGTACCTGTGAGCCTAGTCTTAGCATGAACCATGAGCACCATACCTGCGCGAGTCCAGCCCCAGAATGAGCACCGTACCTGCGAGTCCAGTCCCAGAATGAGCACCATACCTGCGAGTCCAGCCCCAGCATGAGCACCATGAGGAAGAAAAGGGCCGACCACATCGGGCTGACGGGCAGCTCCTGAATGGCCGAGGGATAGGCCAGAAACAGCAGACCGGGGCCTGGAAATCAACGGTCGGTTATGTTTTCCATCATGAGCATTCATGAAGCAAAGAGGGGACATACTGTTGGTTACCTTACCTACTGAGAGGCTTATCATGACATGTAAAGGCACATGTGAATAGCTCACCAGGAGGAAACTTTGCCAGCAGTTCTTTTTCTTCTTTCAGCATCTTAATATATGTACGTAATCTGATAGGACGTACGGCGAATATACGGAGCTGATTTTCTACATGGGGGCTATGAAGTGGCGTTTAAATGATAAAACGACTACTCAGCTGACATGTTGGAAATACAGGACTCTGTCATAATACAAACCTACCATCTGGGCGTGTTAACTCACCGGATGCTGCCACCTCATCCACCGGTTTTCCCTGAATTAACGCCATGTATCCAATCACTGAGAAGATGACGAACCCGGCGAATATCGACGTACACGTGTTGATGGCACATATCATTAGGGTGTCTCTGGAATGAGCAAAGGCTAGCATAAGTATAAATATTGCGTCGCAAATATTTATCAACTTGCGTAAACATGTCATAGATCATCATCATCAACTATTTTTCATTTTCAAGTAAAAAGAAACACAGCTTTTAAAGAGGGATTGGTGCAAAGGTGCACCTATAACTTGGCACCTCTCCTATTCACATATCTACATTAACATCACATATATATTTATACTCCCCATCACCGCTGCGGGCGATTTAGATATGACAGCTGCTTCCAAAACAGGTAAGCCTTTCTATGAGAATGGTTGTGACATTGTACGGCCTGCGGATGTAGTATTTTATGGAGGCAATCTATTTTACGTTGCTGCTATGAACTTGTATGCAAGGAACTGCTTGACCTCCATGATCCCCGTCTCTCGAATCTTGCCGGTGTTTGGACAGTTATCGCAGCGTATATAAGACATGAGAGTCATTTTACTTTTCCTCAGGTTATTAAGATATTAATGTAGTTTTTTCAGGGTTTTCAGGAGGATGGACTTTATATCTTACAAAATTCAGATATTTTGGCACACATTGTGGCGCCTTCTTCAGTGAAAATGAAAAAGGCGCCACAATGTGTGCCGAAATATCTGAATTTTGTAATATATAAAGTCCATCCTCTTGAAAACTCTAAAAAACTAAATTAATATATAAAAGACATGCCAGAGATATCAGTGATCACGGATCAGTGATCACGGATCAATAATCACTGGATAGTGAGCACGGATAGTGATCCGGAGTGATCACGGCAAGTGATCACGATCGTGATCACGGACATGATTCAGGTTCATGAAACGGATCAATACAGATCATGATAGGATCAGTGAAACGATCGTGATACGGAATGATACGACCATGATACGGATCGTTGAAGGATCAGTGATCACGGATCAGTGATCACCTTCTGAGCAGCTACCCCACCTGTGGACGTTGTTGTTGAACTTGTTGTAGCTGCCCAGTGCAATCAGAGATCCCAACGCCAGGCCATACGAGAAGAAAACCTGGCTGGCTGCGTCAATCCACACCTGTATACACATTTCTGTCGTTAATACACATTATATACGCATCCCAATTCGTGACGTCATTTGACATAATCAGCTGACGGCGGGACGTACACAACTGACTGCGTAGTGTTAAAAGGCCATAGACACAACAATAAGACGTTCTTTCCGTTAAAGGTTGCCGTTGCCTACTCTTTTGAAATGTCAAATATTTTTTATTACGGTAAGAAGCTATTGGTTTGATCATTGGTTACGATAAAGTTCACGTCTGGCTTAAGTTGTTTTACTTTATATCTGTTTGCATTTGTTTTGTTATTCAAACCAAAACGATCGTCACTATAAACAGAACGAAGATGGTGACTATAATGGCGCACCAAAGACGATAGAACCAACTATACCGACATATTAGGGATGTTTATAGTTATCGAGGCTCTGTTCGGCAGCTGTCAGTGCCACGAGTTGTTGTATATTGGCCAGAGCCAAACAAAGATGCTAGCGTTGTAAGTTAAGAGCAATGCTTAGTAGCGAAAATATGGGTATATCGATAATTAAGTTCCGTCGGAATATGATTGGCGCTTTGAATATCTCAGCGACTAAGTAATGTAGAAATGAAGTACATGACTACTGGCGGATCAGAAAGTGTAATTGACAGTTTGGGGGGGGCAAATCCCAATTATCGCTAATCTGAAACCATCGAATTTCGCTTGCTTATGTATAATAACTGATTTAAACATACTTTCTCGTATAAAGTGCCTTAGT
This sequence comes from Semibalanus balanoides, assembly GCA_014673585.1. Lineage (NCBI taxonomy): Eukaryota > Metazoa > Arthropoda > Thecostraca > Balanomorpha > Balanidae > Semibalanus > Semibalanus balanoides. The sequence continues at coordinate 10,374 of VOPJ01007836.1, forward strand.
TTACGACAAAACTCAGAAAGTGTCAATTTGCGCCGATTGGGTGTTGGGGGGGGGCAATGGGCCCTTTGGCCCCTGATCCCGCCCTTGTACATGACTAAAATCAGAATATTCTACAGGCTAGTGTCAACAAACTCCACATGAATGTAGTAGGCCACTCCATTAAAGGAAATAGTTCACCTTGAAAAAAAAACGGAAAGTTCAGAATGATGAAGAAGAAGCAGAAATAAGTATCAATTAATAATAAGTCAAAGAAACGTTATTACTCGGAAAACAAATTAAGATGTCAAGTTATTGGTGAGATCAATCTTTCTCAATGAATCGAAATCAGCTGCTGAGAAGCACGCAACGTCATTGATAGTAAGGGAGTCGTGCGTATACATATGGTACTTGCCAAGTACTTTGAAGAGCAGGAAATACAGCTTGAAAACCATAGAAAACGAGTATTGCTTAAGTAGGTTATTGTCATATATATTTAACTTATAAAGTTACTGCCGCACGCGCTCACTGTCGGCTCCGGCGGGTCTGATTAATTTACAAGGTCATGCGGGCGCTGCGCCGGGGGGCAATCAAACGCGGAGGCGTACTGGCAGGTGGGTGTCGTGAGTGGGAGGGACAGATCAACCATTGTACGCGACTGGAACGTAGCAGCGCTGAACGCACGCAACCTACAGCGTTGTTTAGAAAAATATAGAAGATTTAGCATCACAATCACTATGCATAGCAATTACTCAAGTTCATTCTGCAATAAGAAGAGGTCTGAAACAGTATGGTTGCTCAGCAACTAACACTTACCAAGCTTACGTATCTGTGCGTCATAATATATCTCAGCTCACCAAATTACCAATAGCGGATTGGATTCGGTATAGCCGGCGCTTAGGACTGATATTAAATAATTAAGAGTTTCTGGAAAAGTTGAAAGCGTCAAAGTATTTTCGGCAGCGCAGACAACTTGGATATTCAACTCAAACTATGTTAAAGGCTGAACTACCCTTTAATGAAGTTGAAACTCAGCATTGAGGCCACGGAATGGATCAACTATTTTTATTTTTTTAAAAGACGTTTAAAGCTAGTTTAATGGGAGTGGGCCTACTCTTTTTGAAATTCGAATATATTTGTATACGTAGAAGCTATTGCTTCGATATTGGTTACGAAAAATTCCACGTCTGGAACCCTTTATTAATGTTCTATATTCTGTTTTGCATTTGTTTTTTTCAACTCATAATGATCGTCACTATAAACGGTGCGAAATGTTACCTAATATGCGCAATAAAGAGATAAACAACTCTTATGAGTAATGTATATTTTACAGGACGAGAAGTTCGGCAGCTGTTTAAATCATGCCACGAGTTGTTTTCTATGCCAGAGCTAACAATAATGCTACGTTGTAATTTAAGACAATGCTTCAGTAGCGAAAGCTCTCTGGCAACTCGATAATTAGTACTGCCAGCAGTGATTTGGCGACTTGGAATAGTTCACTAACTATAAGAATTCTGGGGAATGAAGTAGTGGCCAATTCATAAAAATATTGTTCACAGACTAGTTGTCAACAACTTATCAATGACGTAATGTGAGTAGCACATCCCTTTAAAGCACGTGCGCGTAATCGTGGTAATAGTTGATCTCATATCCTCATAATTTCAGTATTGCTGGAAACAAATAGTTATTTGCTTTGCTCTATTAATTTTAGTTATATAAATACAAATTTAATCAACAAAAACAACTATAGTAATGACAAATCACAGTGATAACGTAAAGTGGCGTCATTTGAAGAAAGTAACGGCTGAAAACTCAAACCTATGTAAGAAATTTGTCACAAGTGCGCGAGGAAGAAACGTGATTCTTTGCTTCAATTCCTAATCTCAAGGTACCGTTTATTTTTCAAAAATCAAAAACTTCTTTTCATGAGTATCTCACATAGCTAAGTTCTCAGCCGTTTTCTGATAAATTGAGGAACAACTTACGGCCTATGGTCTTTAATATTACGTCGTCAGTTGTTTACGCCCGTGACGTAGGACTTGGGTTGCGTATTATACACACTCATTATACACCCTTGCATACAATCCCGCGTCAATCCATATCAGTAGACACAGTTTTGAATTAAATTAAGCATGCTGGGCATTGAGGCATCAGCCAAGACTTCAAAGACATCACGGTGGCTGCACCCGACTTCATGACTTTATGGACTTTAAGCACGCAGTGAGGAACACACACACACACACACACACACACACACACACACACACATTAATACCGTTTTAACGTTGGTTTCCTGACACAAATTGCAACACGGTCAGCCCGCAAACGACTGCACCATCTCACCTTGACATCCTTCAATTTGTTGATGTCTGGGAACACGTAGAACTTGATGCCGTCCATGGCTCCCGGCAGTGTGACGCCGCGGATCAGGAGGATGAACATGAGAAGGTACGGGAACAATGAGCTGAAGTACACGATCTGTCAACAAAGGAACGGCAGATGAGGCCACGACAGTGGGCAAAATAATGTGAAGCAAAAGCAAAGCAAAATGAGGCTAAGGTGAAATATACTGCCAGCTTGTTTTTTGTTTTTTTAGTTTGTTTTGATTGTTAATCAGGTAGGTTCTTATACTACATTACATGCTATACCTATCTCAACACATTTCAGCATTATATTGGCTGTATTCTGCTACCACAGTATCCTACCTTTCCGGTGACCTTAACCCCCTTCCAGATGCAGAAGTAGCAGATGACCCAGGCCAGAGCGAGCGTGCCGACCAGCTCCCATCTCACATCGCCCACCTCGTCAATACCGCTGGAGATGCCCAGAGCTCTGCGCCTGATGAGAAGTACAGCACGCCGCCCAACTGTCAGCCGACCAAACAGACACTGACGGGGAACAATCGGCACCGCTAGCGTTCGGTCCAACGGGGTGCATGGGTACAACACATCCTCTCATTCGGCGCCTTGCTCTGTTCAATTCAATTCTGTTCAATATTTTCCCTTATATCGAAAGGGAATGCAGCCGAGTTATTGTATTACTGCTCGTTAGCTTTATTGTTGCAGTCATATGAGTACTTAAGTTAATACGCCCTTTGGCATTTTCATGAGCTCTATGTGTTTAGCAAAAGTGAGGGCCGGTATTGCTAAACCCGGCAGTGGACTTACTCCCAGAACTCTCTGACGGGATCTGTGAGGCTGCTCTCGGGGACGACGGTATTGTTGAGCTGGCAGAGGGTTGTGTTGAGTGTGCTGTTGTACGCCTCGGTCCAGCAGAACTCGTGACGCCGGTATGGACTGACGCACGTCGCCAGGTTCCACCAGTTGTTGCACGAGCTCCAGGGCAACACTAGTGGACGCCAGGGCAACAGGCACTTTGTTATGATTTAATCCAGCTGAATATAATTCGAATAAAATGCATTAGACAAGGTACACATTAATATATTTGTGAATTGTCTTCTTTCATTTAGGATATTAATGCTAAAGCTGAACTGATGACACCAGCTTCCTAAAATAGCTGGGGAATAGGTACTGAGGGTGTTGGATTGAGTTACTTACCTGCCCTAAACGAGTTGAATAAATAGAAGAGGGCCCACGCCATCACCACGATGTAGTAGATGTCCAGCCAGATGCATAACACTACTGCTCCATAGCCAACGCCTGCAACCAGATTCACTGTCAGCAAAACGTCATGAAGTAGCATAAACATAATATTAAAACAAAGTTTTAATCGTACGTATTTCACCCATTGATCATTGTCACGGGCAAATAGATTGGTATAAATTCTAGTGGTCCTAACACAAATGATCGATTCCCGACATCATTTACACAAGACAACCGATCGACACTCAGAGAGGCATCGGTATGTTTCGGTTGTCCTGCCCATAGGAACCGTGGGTATTCGGTATATCGAGTCACCTTTGAACGCTGGTGTGATCTTCCAGACGCCGATGCCTCCGGTGGAGAGGTACTGTCCCAGAGGACACCTCCAGCAAGGAAAACATCGGGATTACCGGCCGTGAAACACGGTCAAGAGGTACGGACATAGATCGCGCCCTGCACACACGGCGCAAACAAACAGGTCAGAGAGGCAACAGCGGTAATTCAGATGGCATTGCAGTTTGCGATGGGCGGGGGGGGGGGAGGGGGAGGGGGGGGGGGGTGGGGGGGGGGGGGGGGGGCGGCCCACTCGCAACGCAGAAAAGATGGAATGCTAAACAATCCTGCAAGTCACTACTATGAACTTGAGAAATTATAATATTTTTTCGATGCCGTGTCTGCATCGAAGTCAAGGGATGGCATCATTTCAGCAAGTCTCTCAGTGCGAGCATGATATCTCCGGTCTCAACCTCCACCGTTTTTTTGTAGCAGAGGTAGGGAAACCTTCCCAGACGTTCCGAAGGCCGAGGCGTAGCGACTACGGAGAGGATAAAGTCCAGTTTCCCTGACCAGGTCTCCCGCTCTGGCATTTCTGGCTTCAGCGATATTACCTGGCAAGCCACGAGGGGTGTGTTGTTACAAGCCTACTGAAAACGATAGGATGTTCTCTGAGCCAGCTCTCGGAGGTGATACATGTCTACTTTACCAGTCCAATAAGTAAATACAAAAGTTAACCTCATGCTCAAATTTTGCATAAATATTAAAAGAAAATCCAAAATATATTTTCAGTAACGGGCCTTCTTCAGTGAAAATAAACCAGTCCATGTTAAATACAGAGCCGTTACAGCAAGTTTTCAACATTCATTCCTTTACAGAAACGTGCAAGATTGCCAAAAGACAGAAGTCACCTGTGTGCTTGTTGTTGTTGTCGTCGATAGCCCGTTAGTCGCAGCCTGATCGCTGCTGCGGGGCGTCATCTTCAGCTCTGGTGACGTCATCTGCTGTCTTGTCTCCGGCTCTGTTCCGTCTTAACTGATGTCACAGGATATCCACAGCTCGGGAGGCTGCTATCCGTTCACTCATCCCGAGCTGTTTGACGTCTGAAATCGGCAACGGGCGACATCGACAAGCGTATTTTAAACGGTGAAAAGTAGGCCGGGGAAGTTGGATTATTTGAGAGGGAACAGAAATGCAGTGGCTCTGAAAACACAAACAAAGAGATTAATTACTCAAACTTTTCAATGAAAGCAATGCCTATTTATTTCACCTCGTTTATTTTCGGATGAACAGAGGCTGCCAATTATAGAGAAGGTTATAAATTGAATGAAAGTCTTGTCAGAATTAAAGACGAACTTCAGCATTAAATAGGTAGTTCGAACTATTTGCTTTTATGCAGCATTGCTGTGGACAAAAACAATCGACGAATGGATGCGACCGACTGTCGACGCGGGTGTTCACGAATGATAGCAGTGTGTTTCCTTATAGTCAACATTCCTTCTCATTAGTGAAGCAAACCCTCGTCACCGCCATATAATTTGGTTGGTCATGAGCGAGACACATTGGAAATTCTCCTAACGGTTTCCATATCCGATATTAACGTACCCTGCACTGCAACCCGACGGCGAGTCAAGTGTCGCGACTGATGAACATGTGTAGCCGTCATGAATCGTGTGTTCAGCCTGATGAGTGGGACGAGCTGCACGCGCACTCAATTGACAGCGGCGGCGGCGGCGGCGCATGTCACCCGCCTGTTAATACCGGTGTTGGCCGGTCGCCACCAATGAGATCGGCCTTGGATCGCGTCGTTCGTTCAATGGTCTGTTTCCGGCGCGGAGAGGACTACAGAGGCCCATAGACATGAGCTGAAGTGTTCGCATGTCACCGATAATGTGTCGGTACTCATTGGGCCTGTTGCCGTGGCGCTCTAGCCTCCTCCCAGCTGCTCCAACTTAGAGGAGGTTAAAGGAGGTTAGACTTGAGGCGCCATGGAAACAGGCCCATTGTTGAAACCATCGTTACGGGACGAGGCGCTTACATGAGGATGAGCCACACACTTGGAGGAGGTTAAAGGAGGTTAGACTTAGAAGCGCCATGGAAACAGGCGCTTCGTTACGGGACGCGGCGCTTACATGAGGATGAGCCACACACATCCCCCTGCAGGCGCGGGCCCGAACTACGCACACCGGAACCTGAACCAGTTATATCGGTGGACAATGGAAAATAAGCCTGAGACGAGATGACAACACCTCGAGGTACCTAAATGTCGCGGAATATCGCGGTTGTGCACCATGAGTATTAGTGCGGCTTGGCTGCAACGGTCATGCAATAAGCGCTTGCTTTACCCCTGAAGTGATAGTATGCTCCGTTTGTTTTCTGTCTCGTGTGTGTTTGTCTTGTAATGTGTGTTTACAGTTTCGTAATGTCAAACTATTTGTATTACGGAAAGTAGCTATTGATTTGATTTGTGCAACTTACATACGGTACAATTCACATTTTGAGTCACTTAGGTTGATTTTGGGCTATATTGTTGTTTTTTTCTCTCGTTTTCGATACCTTAAAACGACACAACAGCAGCTTTTGGAAGGCGTGTGTGAAAAATGGCGCAACCTATAGACAATTACAGTTTTTGGTCACATCAAATGCAAGATAGAGAAGCAAAGTTTTGCAAAGCATGTTTTTGGCCGCGTGAACTTAATTATGTGTAAGTGTGTAAGTACGATATCTAAATTTATATCTCCGTCGAAAAATGGCCATCAAACGTTGCAAATAGGGAGACAGATGGTACTGTTCGGCTGCTGCTATCAGCGCGCACGAGCTGTTTTGTAAAAATACAATTTGCCGGTGCTAATGATATGCAAGCAGTTTAATCGATAGTTGCAGGACTTCTGAGTCTACCCGATAACTTTTTGCTACCAGCCAGCTCCTTGAATCTTTGAAATGTCTCAGCAACTGCATAGTGTGAACCTTGGTAAATGAAAGGCATGGTTCGATTCATAAAATTATTTGTATAAACCTGTGTCAATAACCCCAAATACTGATGTGACTACACACACTCCTTTAAACCCTAGCCTGTGGAGCGGGTGGATGCTACCCCTCGGTTTTTCAATAATAACTCACGTAAATATCAACCGATGGCAATTCAATTTTGGGCTCCCCGTTTTTTAACGATTTGAAAAATGCTCTGGAAATTTCGGTCTTCCAACTAAAATGACTCGTAACCTATGACATGTTTTTCAAGGTCATGGCAGGCGCAACTGGCGTCCCGTAGTACCTATCGATCCTTGTAACTTATGCAGTTTCCGAGTGTTTGTTGTTCAGTAGCATAATGCACAGGTGTTTCTAGATGACAGTTGTGGTCTCAACTGAGATTGTGACCTTGATTGACCTTTTCAGATGTCAACCGAGATGACTGACCTTCAATGATCTCAGATGATTGTTTGGCTTCTGGCCGTTTTTTAAGCAGTTCGTGACGCTGATTTCAAATATGGGATCCATTTTACATAATTATATGTTCCACTGGGGGCATGCGCTTCCACAGGTCTACCGAGGTCACTGAGCTCGATGACCTCAGATGACTTGTTTGGCTTCTGGCCGTTTCTAGGACACATTTTGTGACGCTGATTTTGAATTTGGCACCAATGGGCGCAAATTGACCTTAGTTGTCGGCGCGCCCAAAAAATAAAATAAACAAACAAAATTTGGCACCAATTAAGCATACTTAGATGTTCATTCACGATTTTAGCTCTACTAGTATTCAAATTCTGCAAATTACGATTTTTCTACGTTTGGGTCATTGACATGACCTCAGAGGTCACCTAGTGACCCAGGATTTTAAACATTAAACTAGGGTGTCAATGGCTGTCTCGCGTGACGACACGCGCGTCACGCGAGACACGCGCGACATCCGCCGTTGGCAACGAATGTCACGCAAGTGTACAATTTACAATCATACGAAGTATGCGCTTTGTTTCCTAGTCGTCGGCGCAGTTGTGTCAAGGCCAGACATTACCGCGGGCGTCGGGTGACCGGCGCGGCGACCAGTCGGCAGCAAGTGTGGTTTAGTAAATTAATATTGGTTGTGGTGACGTCACTGCTTAGTGCAGAGGCGTGGCCAGGTACGACTCGGGGGAGGCCATTATGTGTAAGTGGGTCAATGGGCACAAATGTCAGTTTATATGTTATAGACGTTAATTATCGCACCAGTCTTTAAACCGGTGTCAAAGTGTCGTGTGGGTTGACGTCGCACCTGACTTTGGATGACCTGGACTCGCCCCTGTTCTGGCCGCCAGGTCACCGCCCCCAGCAACAGTGAGCTGACGGAGACCGGTATGAGCGGTCCGGGGATATTGTGCCTTGTGATGAGTTTTATTATGCATAAACTATCATTGTGAACTTTATAATTATATGGCACTGTCATGATGTAACGTAGCCTGGTTTGATTGCGCTTGAACTATATATGAAGTGCGGTGAAACGTGGTTAGTGCAGATGCTGTGATTGCGCTTCTGTTCAATGTCATATTTCGTGGAGATTAATGAAGATATGTGTCGTGACGCGTATTTGGAGCGAAATTTCCTAATGGAGACCGTACGACTGTTGTAAGTAGAGACATAATTTGCCTGTCAGATAATGTTGTCGTCGATGAATTTTTACGCGCTATTGTCGGAACATGTCTTCAGTCTTGATTCGCGTTATGCCACAGTATGGCTGCTGATGAGGAATAGTAGCCGTTTCGTTCTGGCAAGTTATGATCTGTTGCGTTCCGCGGTATTTCAGCCGTGAGGACGAGACCACGCTCCTGAACTTCCTGAACAGAGGCCAGCAGACTGTCGACAACGTGAGTAGAACCTTATTTTGTTCGTTTTATAATAATATCGTCTTCAATGCTTGCTCACGTGCGATCTTTACAAGCACGTTTCACTTCGCAGCGCAAAACGAATTTATAGTTGAATACAAATAGTTGAATTCTGTTGTTCTTCGCATTTTTGTGATTCGATAATTTCGGCTAACATTGGAGAGGTGCCTTCTCCGGCGTAACTCTTCATATGTTGACTCGGCCCGTTCAGCCATCGCTCTCGAGGCTGGCAGCCGCATGGTGTGAGTGGGACTGATGCTTTAATTGATCGGACTTTGACTAGCAGCGCGTTACAACCGGTCACAGCCGGGACGTCCCAGGGTGCTCTGTGCTGTATCGTGCTCTAGTTATTTTATCTTATTTTATTTATTTTACTGAACAGGATTTATATTTGTATTCCATTCCTTTTCATTGCACATGCATTTAATGGAAGAATAATCAGCTATGCTATAACAGCGTGTCTGAACTGTAGTAACCCCAAAAAATAAAAAGCTGCAGCAACGTTGCGCTCTTGGTCACCTGTGCATAGATATCGGCGTCGACAAAAAACAGCTTCTACCTATACGTATTCCAGGAATAAATTTAACACAGGTTTGTCTTTGAAGTTGTTTATATGCTTAATAATTAATATCTGTATTCGTGTGGAACACTTGGCGAATTATAACCATTATAGTCTGGGACTGCACCATACCAGAATAAGTTACAAACAGCATGCCTTATCATATATCTGTGGATCCACATCAGCCTCCAAATTCAATCGAACTCCGACTCGCTGGAGCGGATGAAGAGACTGGATTCAATTTACGCTATCTGTGGAACAGCCAGAATTGCATTGGTTTCCATTTCAACATCTGTCACCTTCGCCACTGGCGCACTGTGACAGCGCGAGTCGAATATGAAGGTATGGCTGCGATGTCTCTTGTGGCCGTGACTTCTCCGGTGGCTTATTTAAGACGTCGTTCTTATGAAAGTAGCGTAGGTAACAAATATAAAATAAACAACGAATTTGTAGAAAATAGTTACTCGCAGAACTGTTGTTACAAGAGTTTCGTGGAACCCTTTTACTGTACCCATCCAGGATGAGCTGAAGATGACCAAGTGCGCTGGAGAGACAAGTGGTCCAGGTCTGAACAACGCGAGTTTTCGCTTATTTTTTCATAGTTTTGTGGACTGACACAAGACCTTATAACAACCATGGAGAATAGATGTGCAGGAGGCGCCACTCCGACGCTTTTGGCGACAGACGCTTTTGGCGTGGCTTATACATAAACCAGACAGAAAAACAAAACAGCGATAAACTAGATGCTAGATGCTATTTGATCAGTTAGAGGCTATTTAAAATAGCACATATTGATAGGTATTTAAATCAACATAAAAGTAAGTCAACATCACATTTTAACATATGAATGAGTCCCATTGGATCCGGCCTGGAGCGGGCGGCCGAGCGGCTTTTCCTGGCTGAAAGACATTTTCATGGCTGAAAGCGTAGTCGCCCTCAGCAATGGTGAAACCCGGCGAGTGGCGCCTCCTGTATATCTCTACTCCGTGTAACAACAGGCTGGACCAGGCTGGACGAAGTTTGTATACCAAAGCAAAATGTATTAGGTTTTACACGACTTTGTGGTAATTTGTTTTGTGCATATATTTATTCCACTTTTATGGGCATTTATATTTTATAACATTAATACGAGTTTTTGTTTTCACATTATGCAATATTTGTATTGTGAAAAGGGATAAAGAAACTGCAGTGCAAAACTAGTAAATGTACGATGAATCTTAACCAGACTTACAACTTACGGCTAATTTTATCAGATTGTACAATTCTGGCGCAGCAGTGACAAAGAAACACTGTTGCCATGCTCTCTTTTCTATGATGAACGTGCGAAATCTCTTCCATTGTATTACAAATCTCATAAAAATAGCAATATCAGCAGTTATTAAATGCAAAAAAGTGAGACTTTTATACAGACTAGGATCATTGCTGACAAATTTGATTATAGATGTTATCTGTGTCAAACAATTACTGACAAATGTAATGCATATGTTTAAATTGCTTTAAATGTACATTCGAAATGTTCTCAGTGTATGTTGTATTTAATTATTGGTGTGTAGGTTGAGTGCATTTCAGGTATACGTAGGACCAGGCATGTGTTCGGATCCCGAAAACGGATCCCTGGATCTGATCTCTAGGATCTGGATATCGGATCCACTGGGATCATAGATCCACCTTCATAATTTGTCAATGGATCCACTGGGATCATAGATCCGTTTTCAACATTGGTCGACAGATACACCAGGATCCGTGATCGCAGACACCATTTTTCATTGGGATCCACAGGGATCCCAGACCCGCCATTATATAGATATTTATTTTCAGAACCCGATTTTTTTAGTAATTTTCAATGAGCTGTAAATTAAACTAGCATGGGCGTGTGCCTTTTGTTTGATTTTGTCAAGAAATACTATAATTATGGGATAATTTATCAGTCAGATCCTGTCGGGTCCGAGATCTGCAGGATCATAGATCCATTTTCATTTTATATCATGTAATCCTGTTGGATCCAAGATCCATTACCGAATTGACGAGGGATCCACTGGGATCCAAGATCCACAGTTGTATTTTGTCGCTGGATCCAGTGTGATCATAGATCCAACAATGCGTTTTGTCGAAAGATCCTCTGGGATCATAGATCTTTCTTTCAGATACATGCACATGTCTGCGTAGGACCTGTGCCAAATCGTGTTTGTCAAGTTGAGTGTTTTACTATGTCATGAGTGTATTGGTGTATGTGTGTATGTGTGAAAGTATGAAGTGTGTGATATTGTTCATTACATCACTACAAGAATGTTCAATGTGTCGTTATGAGTGATGTCCATACGGCATACCCCGGATAGAGGTCGTGGACTCGTGGTAATACATTTCATTCTATTCTATTCTATTCTATTCTATTCTATTCTATTCTATTCTATTCTATTCTATTCTATTCTTATTTTATTCTATTCTATTTTATTCTATTAATTTTATTATATTTTATTATATTCCATGCTAACAGCTTGTTGCCTAGAAAACAATTTATAAACAATTTGTTGCCAAGTCAGGGCATTTTGGTTATGCTTCGAAAGTTCTTCTATGTATAACAAATAACGTAATTCATTGTTCGCTGTAAGTGATTTTTAGTATGCACTTGCAGCGTCAATCAGTAACCTTTGTTTTTCTTCCAAAAGCGCACAGAATGTTGTGGAACGTGAGATTTGATGATGCTGAAGAACAATGACGCAGGAACCGGGGGGTGGGGGGCAGCCACTTCCCCAACATTTTTATATTTTAACATTGCGCCTATGGGCGTTGCATGGAAAGAATCGACTTCAGAATGCCTCCGGCCTCCCCAAATTTCGGAAGGTTCCGGCGCCCCCACTGAAGAATGTCATATTTTACTTGGTCAAACAACGGGTTGCCACACTAGCTGCGCAACTGTGTCGTGCCTAAAGGGAATGTTTCACATTAACATAATATTTGAGTTGAGATAGGCCAAGTTGTTGCGATGCTTGGCATTGAAATTATGTATGGTATAAGTTAAAACACCCACAGAGGTCTAATCGAAAGTAAAATTATGAGTTTGGTTTTGTGACATCTGCAAAAAAAAGGCCCTGTGTCATTTAGGGACTAGGCCTCTTGAAGAAGCCGATGTTCGTCATCCCGAGCCTTTTCTATCAAATGTTGATGACAGTAGATCTTGTTTTTTTTACATTTTGGTTATCATTAGCCATACACTAGTCTAAGGGACATATTGCATAGGTGAAGGGTTTTTGTATATTTCCAAAAATTCCTTCATATGACGTCATCAGCCCAAATACTAAAATCTAGTGTTTTCACTGAAATTGAGCACTGTTTGTGAGAAACAAATGATCAGAAATCGTGTTCTGCAGCAAATTACTTCCATATGTTTGCACCACAAGCGCGACTATTGGACAACTTTCAGAGAAGTGAAACATTCCCTTTAATGCCTAATTGATACTACCTTGACAGATGTGTATACTACACTGCATTACTCCGCTGTATTGCGGAAAGGCTGCCGACCGCTATACCGCTTCATATCATAATATCTGGCTGGTCAGTTGGAGACACACTAGGGAAACCACTTAAGAATTAGAGCGCTCTAAAAAATGCAGCCGGTGACGTCAGAGTCTGCCATAGACAATAGACATGCATGTTAACGCTCCAAAATTAGAGCGTCTTATGAACACTTTTTACAAAAACAACTCGCCACACCTGGTAGGTATCAAATTACCACACCCCTATGAAGTCATAGAAGATGCAAAATTGAACAAAGATCTCTTGTATTTCCTGTAGAAGTCTTAAAAATCAGATGCACATAAAAAATGTGACTTGAATTTCAAAGTTCTGAAAAGTCGTGAACAAATTTAAATTACACCATGTCAGTTAAGTAGGATAGCACTTTTTGAGGCTCATAATGTAAAAACAAAACAAAAACATAGCCTCATATTATTAAATATATTGATGAAATGGATCAAAAGAGATGAAATAGACAACAGTTTCGGGCGTAGCCCATCATCGGGTCTCATCAAGACCCGATGATGGGCTACGCCCGAAACTTTTCATAACGATTTTTTATATATTTTACATGTCAATTAAGCTTAGGGTAAGCGGGGGAAGCCCGCCACCATAAGCATTTCCTATCGCTGAGAACAAATTGCATACAATAAGGAATTAAACTTGGTTCAGATTCATTCTATAATTAATTTCCCATAAAGTAACGGCTCTATAAGACGCTTGGTAGCTCCGGGACATTATTTCAATTACTTATAAAAATTGTATGCACTTCACATGCCCTAAAAAGCGAGGAGTAACACCGCCATGGGTGGCTATAGGTTGCAACTATAGGTTGCACGGCCTGAAAGATATAAGCCTGTTTCAAAATCGGTCATGAAGAAAATAAAGAGACCTAATGTGATATCACGATCTATCTAATGGCTTTCACATGTGCACATATATCCAGACAACTATACTTAAATGACAAAAAAATGGGATCCTTTTTTGGAACTGGAAACAATCATCCAAGGTGGAAAAGGGAAAAGACTAGGAGAAAGAAAAAGACGGTTTTGATTTTCATTCAATACTCAGCACACCTGTGAATGCACCGAGATCATTTAAATTAAATGAGGCGGTACCGTGTTCAATCCATTAGGTAAACACCACCACTTCCCGGGTAACCCAGCCACCAGGCATGGCGGGTGTTACCCGCATCGACGGTCTACACAGAATGACCCGAGACCCTAAGCAAAAACTGAGACCACCAATGGCGGTAAAACAGTTGGCAAGCGGGGGGGATTAATTCATAGCCCAAATGGCTCCTATTTTCAGAGAAACACGAAATCACCTTAATCAGATATAAGAACAACAAGCAAAATTCGATTCCAATATCAGTGATTCTTATAACAAGAGGTAATTTTTTCCCACATGTGCTACAGCTTTTCTGAAGCTCACCGGAAGTGGTCGACTGTGCGACTCGCTCATCATACGCCAGCGACGTCAGCCACTCAAACAATGGCGTCACACTGGTTTGCATTTAGCTCATAACTTCGTCGATAGGAGGTATGGCGGGGTTCCCCACATGGCGGTGTTACCCCTTCTTACCCTAACTGTTAATTTTGGTCCTCTAATTTAATTTAGTTTATTTTTTAGTTTTTTTTTTCATTACTTACAACGCATCTGATGTGTTTTTCAAAATAATTACGACAACTATATTTTCACCAAACGTTACTCGCTATATTTATTGAGCGTTTCAGCACCAGGCAACGGCAGATAATCCAAAAATAGAGCATGTATCTAGACTGTTTTCTGCCAGTGACATATCCATGAATTTAACGTGACCAATCTATAAGCAAAATTTATAGATTGGTCACATTAAATTCATGTATATGTCACTGGCAGAAAACAGTTTAGATCCATGGTCTAGAAAAAGTTTTTTTTTCGCGACCGCTTACAAAGCATCAAACTCTAAATTTAGAGCGCTCAATTTTTGGAGCATTTCCCCCTACTGTCTCCAACGGTGGTGGCTCTGCCTCCCAAACTTGCTCCCCAGCCCGCAGCTTACATGCCTGCCCCGCCTGGCCCCGGTGACATACAGACTCTGTCTCCGTACAGCCAGGTGCCGCCTGAACGCTTACTGTGCCGCTGCATCTGACTGCAATGCGGAACAGCATTCACCATCTTACCGTGAACACTGAACACTGAGTAGCGTGTAGCTCTATTTGCGATGACCTGCCAACTGCCAAGGCCTTGTTTTTATTGCGTATATGTGTATTGTGCATAGCATTGATGTGAGAAAAAGCATTGAAAGATTGATGACGACCATGGAACTACTTTACCAGATGGAGGGAACACCGTATGGAGGGAATAGCCTGCACCGTATGGAGGAAATAGCCTGCAAAATATGTTGTGCGTGGTAACATTATGCATCTGGCGTTATACGAAATGTTAGGTAATGCCTTCAGCAGAAGCGTAGCCAATGGGGGCGGCGGGGTGGCCATTAAGATTCTCGTTGTTGTTTCAATCGAAACAATCCACTCGATGGCCTGCCTGAGGAGAGCTTCAAAACATGGTTCGAAAAGGTTCACCTTTAAAAATATTCATCGTGATTAGGTATAATTACGAGCGAGCACAAAGCCGCGGGGCGCATGTCGTTCTTCGGGGTCCACTTATCCGGTGGTTTTATGGCAAAAAAATGAATATGGGCGGCGTGGCCCGACTGATCCCTGACCCGGGCATGCCGCGGCTCGAAGAAGCCTTAGTCTTGGCGAGTCTGCTACAGTGGGGGCGATACGCTTTTCATAAGGCTAATAATCGTTATGGTACAAAAAAACCGTGTCAACTGTCGATTTTACAAGCGGACCCTTCTTGCTGCGTTCAAGCCCATCCAACTGGCGGATCCAGGGGGGGGGGGGCAAAATCAGGGGCCAAATATCCCCGGCCCGGCAGGAGTAATCTGGGGGGGGGGGGGGCACTCTACACAAGTATCTGCGCGTTTCCCTGCTGAACGCTGAAAAACAATGATCTTAGGGAAACAAAATAAAACACTGGGAAAGTTAACAATTTATCGGGGAAAGATAACAATTTATCGTCAAAATAGCCTTAGCAGCAATCAAAATCCTGCTACTCACAGTAAAAAATGAAAAATAAATCTCGCCGCTTCGTGGCCTAACACAATTTTCGCAATTGCCTATACAAATTAGGTAAATGGATAAATGAATTTCATGAAGTGTCTGACAAAGGCTCTCCTTGATGGTAATTGCTAAGCTAGCTAGCCTGCCAAGTTCCGAAAAAGGCGACGCAAACAGAACGACGCGGACATGTTACATCGGCACCCGGGAGCTGCTCCAGCGGTGCCCAACTTTCTGGACCGAAGAGCTTATAGTGGGAACCAGACCACGACAATCTCCACAAGTCATCTCCCACCAGGCTCCTCGAGATCCACAGGGACCATTTATGTTCGGAAAAATATTTCTGACTCATTCTTGCTGCTTTCAAACTATTTGCACTATCGCCAGTTGTTTGTTACAGTTTCGCACAGATGTATAGGTACAGTTATTATTATCCTATGTACTATTTAGTGCTGACTGCCTCCGGTCATTTTGATTCACAACCCGAGGCTAATGTGTATAAAAAACTATTTTCAT
>VOPJ01007837.1:0-26774 GCA_014673585.1 Semibalanus balanoides
GATTTGCGTCGCAGAATTTCGCAAAGTCTCGCCATTTGCGAGATTTGCCGGAGTGCCCCATCCATGTCAGTAATCCATTGTATTACTGTTAACTACTTGCTACCGGAATCTGTAGAAATCACTTTTCTACCGATTCCCTGGAATCCCCGCGGGAATTGACGGGTCAGAACACAGAACACAGCCTTAGTTACCCCTCCTGGCTTCCGACCACTGCTGACCGCCGAACCGCACAGCGTCCACCCGCAGGTCCGTGAACAGGCTCAGCTTCACAGACCCAAAGGACGGGTCACGCACCAGTTTGGCCATAGCCTTGTTTAACTGGGTTAAGGGCGCGCCGACACCTTTGGTCAATTTGCTCCCATCCAGTGGCGTGGCTTGGATCCCAGGATACGTTAGCCGCCGAGAATAGAAACTCGGATAGAACCGCATCGGATGCTACTTGTCATATACCTGCGCTATGAAAACAACTGCAGGTTTTGGCGTAGAGTATAATGATGTCCAATCAGCGCGAGGCCGGACAAGGACCGCTCTGAGCAGCGCGAGGCCGGCCAAGGACCGCTCTGAGCAGCGCGAGGACCAGGCCAAGGACCGCTCTGAGCAGCGCGAGGACGGCCAAGGACCGCTCTGAGCAGCGCGAGGACCGGCCAAGGACCGCTCTGAGCTCGCCCATCGAGTGCCAGGACAGCGAAACTGACAAATACAGAAGGTGACGGGATCCACGCTCCACACGGTTACCGGGCTGGTTGCCGAGTCCCGCCGCAGGTGGTGTAATATCGGCCAGATTCAGAGCCGTGACGAATCAGCAGCGGATGTCGGAATGGATGATGGGTATCCGTCTGCTGAAGTCCCAATCGGGCCGCCAGTCAGCTGAATACTTTGCACTGACCGGCGCCGACTGACCAGTCACTGACCGGCGCTGACTGACCGGCGACCGGACAGACATCCCCTCATCGACAGACAGCAGACTTCGTCTCCGTCTGCGTCTCCGTCTGCGTCTCCGTCTCCATGCCCACCCCAGGAGTACGGAGTCGCTGGCCAGCAGCGTCGTCGGAGCTGGCTCCTCGTCGGGTCGGAGGTCGGAGTCGGGCCGGAGGTCGGGGTCGGGCCCCCTGTGTCAGCACCAGTCGTCACAGTCCGGGACAGGCTGCCAGCCGGCCAGCAGACCCGACTGGCGCCACGCTCCACTTCCCAGCTATGCGGGGAATAACATCATATGTAGAAACCACAATCAACAGTGGTGCCAGACGGCCGTGGATTAGAGCGCGAACCCGGCCGCCGTATTAGGCCCACATTGAAGGAGAAGACAGTTAGGTTGTTTATGAGCGCCGTGAGTGCAGCGCGACAGGCAGCACTGTTGGAGAATACAGTCTTCCGGCTGAGGGGGCACGCGGTGTGTGGTCTCGCGTAGGTGCGCAGCGAAGAACTACAACGAACGACACGAACAACGGACTTTACTACGAACGCTTCACACAACCAGCCAGATTCCTGAGGCAACACCAAAGCAAATCTCGTACTAGATATGTCAACATAAACAACCGCAAGGAGAAGCGAGCGGCCTCATTTGGCGGATGATATATGTAACTGTCGGCGGTGCAACTGTAACTGTCCATCCCATGCCAGGGGCAGAGCCATCAATGGTGCCGAGCGTTCGAATCGAGTACGCCACAGCAGAGTGCAAAGCATCGCCAGTGACAGTGAGACTACCCTCATCCCTCAGCCTCCCCTCCCGCCGGCAGCACCGCCGCACTCACCTCAAAGCGCGCCACGGCGCCGTGGAACGCATCCTTGTCGATGGTGTGCACGAAGAGGCGGCCGACACGCGCGGTGACGTCCGACACGCCCCACATGCGCTTCACGTGCGCGGGTGGCAGGTGGTCCGGCTCGCGGGCGGCGCCACTGAAGCCGAGGTCGTCAGTGCCATCGGTATGTACCTCTTCACTGAGCGGCTGAACGTGCAGGACACGGGCGGCCGGCTCGGCTGGGTCGGCGGCGGCGGCGGCGGCGGCGGCGGCCAGGCCGGACAGCACCGCCGTCACACACAGCATTAGAAGCCAGCGCGGCGGCATGGCGCGTCTCCCAGTCTGTAGTCTGAAGCAGGGGAGACGCCACGTCAGACGTCAGACTACAGACTACAGACTACAGACACAGACACTACAGACTACAGACACAGCCACAGCACACCCGTCACCAGACACAGCAGGGGAGATCCACGTCAGGTGTACACCATACAGAGCAGAACTACAGGACACAGCCACAGCACACCCGTCATCAGACACAGCAGGGAGGACGCCACGTCAGGTTACACCATACAGAGCAGGACTACAGACACAGCCACAGCACACCCGTCATCAAGACCAGCATGGGGAGACGCCACGTCAGGTACACCATACAGAGCAGACTACAGGACACAGCCACAGCACACCCGTCACGCAACCACAGCAGGGGAGACGCCCACGTCAGGTACACCATACAGAGCAGACTACAGACACAAGGCACACAGCCACACCCGTCACCAGACACAGCAGGGGAGACGCCACGTCAAGGTACACCATACAGAGCAGACTACGAAACAGCCACAGCACACCCGGTCATCAGATATAGCAGGGGAGACGCCACGTCAGTGACACCATCAGAGGCAGACTACATGACACAGCCACAGCACACCGTCACCGAGCACAGGCAGGGGAGACGCCACGTCAGGTTACACCATACAGAGCAGTAACTACAGACACAGCCACAGCACACCCGGCTCATCAGACACAGGCAGGGGAGGACGCCACGTCAGGTACACCATTACAGAGGCAGACTACAAGACACAGCCACAGCACACCCGTCATCAGGACACAGCAGGGGAGGACGCCACGTCAGGTTACACCATACAGAGCAGACTACAGACACAGCCCAACGCAACCCGTTCATCAGAACACCAGCCCAGGGGAGACGCCACGTTCAGGTACACCATTTACAGAGCAGACTTACAGACACATCCACAGCACACCCGTCAAAGTCAGGACACAGCAGGGGAGACGCCGACGTCAGGACACGCAATACAGAGCAGACTACAGACACAGGCCACAGCACAACCCGTTCATCAGACACAAGCAGGGGAGGGACGCCACGTCAGGTACACCATACAGAGCAGACTACAGACACAGCCACAGCACACCCGTCATCAGACACAGCTGTCATAGGTCACTCAGGGACACAGCCAACAACACAGCTCTGTCATAGGTCACTGACAGCGGTGACAGGTCACCACACAGTCATAGGTCATGACGAAGCGGCAACCACAATACACTGTAACAGTCCGGCTTCACTCTGCCTATAACATCGGAGGGGGCGGGGCAGGGATAGGCCGGCCCGGGAACCCATCCATCGTCCCGGCGGCGGCAGTCCGGCGACAGCGTGACCTCCTCCGGCGACAGAGGCCACTGAATGGCAATAGTTGTCTGTCGGGAGCGACGCCACCGGCCTCGTTAGGTGAAAGGTCACGACCCGCGGCGACATCGACCGGGCCCGGCTCCCACTCGAGAGTGACGGCCGGCGGCTGTGCCGTGCCGGCCGAGTGTTACAATGCGGGAGCGGCGCACAGGCCGCCTCTATGGCACCAGCATGGTCTACACCCCACACACAGAGCAGTGATCTAGAGGGCCCTCAACTCGCAGCCGATACGACGCCCGACCAGCGGCGACCGATCGGTCTGTACTCTGCAGTACCGCGGCGTCCGATCGGTCTGTACTCTGCAGTACCGCGGGTCCGATCGGTCTGTACCTCTGCGTACCATGCGCGCCGGTTGGTTCTGTACTCTGCGTAATCCTTTGCGGCGTCCGATCGGTCTGTACTCTGCAGTACCTGCGGCCGCGCGACTCGGTCTGTACTCAGCAGACCGGCGGCGTCCGTGGGTCTGTACTCTGCAGTACCGCGGCGTCCGATCGGTCTGTACTCTCTGCAGTACCGCGCGGTCCGATCGGTTCTTGTACTCTGCAGTACCCGTTCGCGGCGTCCGATCGGTCTGTACTCGCAGCCGTGCGGGTCCGATCCGGTCTGTACTCTGCAGATACCGAAGCGGCGTGATCGGTCTGTTATCTGCAGTAGCCGCGGCGTCCGATCGGTTCTGTACTCTGCCAGTAACCAGGCGGGCGTCCGATCGGTCTGTACTCTGCAGTACCGCGGCGTCCGATCGGTCTGTACTCTGCAGTACCGCGGCGCCGGATGTGTACCGACCGATGCCAGCCAGCACTGCTGGTCCGCACCGTACGGAGCACTGAGTCACACGGTTCGTGATAACACCGCACGAACACCGCCAGACAGAAGGTCGGCCGGCCGGACGGGCGGGCCGACCCGTGCCCGGCGGCGGACCAGCGCGAGTCAGAACTAGAGGTGCAAACAAATCCTACATCTATGGTCACAGCCTAGTCACGGCCACGGGATGAGCTGGCAAGTCAAAGGTTTAGTCACCGCGCTGCAATGCTAATACCTATTGGCGCTGGTCCTGGACCAAGTCACAGCTTCAGTCAAGGCCGTGACCAGCTCTGGTCCCAGCGCTGGGACGCTGGCACCAAAATTCTGCAACTCTAGTCAGGAACCCATCGCTATCTCGCCCACCTGATGATCGCCGTGATGCCGCACAGCACTGCCGTGATAAACAGCGCTGTCCACAGATAGCGGGCCGACCCGGGGCACCTCCGTCCGGCGGCCGCGGTCACGGCACGGTTAGAGTCAGGGTGGTGGGAGTCTGGAGGCGGCCGGCAGGGGGGATTGTCACCCGGGAGGGGGATTGTCAACGGCACGGGTTAGAGTCAGGGTGGGTGGAGTCTGTAGGCGGCCGGGAGGGGGAATTATCAACCCGGGAGGGGGATTGTCACGGGCAGTGTTGAGTCAGGGTGGGGAGTCTGGTGGCGCCGGGTAGGGGGTTGTCACGTGCAACGGTTAGAAGTCAGGGTAGGTGGAGTCTGGAGGCGGCCGGTCAGGGGGATTATCACCCGGGAGGGGGGATTGTCAAAGTGCACGGTTAGA
The DNA here is from genome assembly GCA_014673585.1 of Semibalanus balanoides. Lineage (NCBI taxonomy): Eukaryota > Metazoa > Arthropoda > Thecostraca > Balanomorpha > Balanidae > Semibalanus > Semibalanus balanoides. Next base: position 5,017 of record VOPJ01007837.1, read on the forward strand.
GTCAGAGTGGGGGAGTCTGAGGCGGACCGGCGAGGGGGGATTATCACCCGGGAGGGGGATTGTCAGGCATGGCGGTTAGAGTCAGGGTGGGGGAGTCTGGAGGCGGCCGGAGGGGGAATTATCACCCGGGAGGGAAGGATTGTCACGCACGGTTAGAGTCAGGGTGGGAAGTCTGGTGGCAGCCGGAGAGGGGGGATTGTCACGGCACGGGTATAGAGTCAGGGTGGGGGAGTCTGGTTGGCGGCCGGGAGGGGATGTATCACCCGGGAGGGGGATTGTCACGGCACGGTTCGAGTCAGGGTGGGGGAGTCTGGAGGCGGCCGGGAGGGGGGATTGTCAGGCACGGTTAGAGTCAGGGTGGGTGAAGTCTGGTGGCGCCGGGAGGGGGGATTGTCAACGCGCAACGGTTAGAGTCAGGGTGGGGAAGTCTGGAGGCGGCCGGAGGGGATTAGTGGTCACCGGGAGGAAGGATTTGTCACGGCACGGTTGAGTCAGGGTGGGGAAGTCTGGTGGTGGCGGGAGGCGGGATTGTCACGGCAAACGGTTAGAGTCAGGGTGGGGGAGTCTGGTGGCAGGCCGGGGAGGGGGATTATAACCGGGAGGGGGGATTGTCACGGCACGGTTAGATCAGTGGGGGAGTCTGGAGGCGGGGCCGGGAGGGGGAGTCACGGCACGGTTAGAGTCAGGGTGGGGAAGTCTGGTGGCGGCCGTTGGAGGGGGATTGTCCAGGCACGGTTAAGAGTCAGGGTGGGGAGTTCTGGAGCGGCCGGGAGGGGGATTAGGCTACCCCGGGAGGAGGATTTGTCACGGCCGGTTAGAGTCAGGGTGGGGGAGTCTGGAGGCGGCCGGGAGGGGGATTGTCACCCGGAGAGGGGATTGTCACGGCACGGTTAGAGGCGCGGTGGGAAGTCTGGAGGCGGCCGGGAGGGGGATTGTCACCCGGTGAGGGGGAATTGTCACGGCAACGGTTTAGAGTCAGGGTGGGGGCTCCTGGTGGCGGCCCGGGAAAGGGGGATTATCACCCGGGAGGGGAGGATTTGTCACGGCAGGCGGTCAGAGTCAGGGTGGTGGAGTCTGGAGGTCCGGCCGGGGGAGGGGCGTACTGTCACCCGGGAGGAAGGATTGTCACGGCACGGTTAGAGTCAGGGTGGGGAAGTCTGGTGGCGGCCGGGAGGGGGATTGTCACCCAGAGAGGAAGTCTGGTGGCGGCCGGAGGATGTTGTCACCCGGGAGAGAAGGATTGTCACGGCACGTTAGAGCAGGGTGGGGAAGTTCTGGTGGCGGCCGGGAGGGGGATTGTGCACGGCACGGTTAGAGTCATGTGGTGGGGAAGTTGGTTGGCGGCCCGGGAGGGGGTTGTCACACGGGAGAAAGATTGTCACAGCCACGGTTAGAGTCAGGGTGGGGAAGTCTGGTGGCGGCCGGGAGGGGGATTGGTCACCCGAGAGGAGTCTGGTGGCGGCCGGGAGGGCGACTTTATCATGCTATCGAGTACGACGTTTCACCGGAAGAGAGCCGCCACGATAAGCCGTCCCACAGCCGGAAGCCATGGCCTGCGCTTCATCCGATATAGTGGCGCGCGACTCATCAAGCCAGGCAATAAAGTCAGTATGGCATATGACGGCCTGGCTTTTTTCGATAGCGGCCCAAGCCATCATCTTATAATCAGGTATAATGTTCGGTGTTTGCCTACAAGGCCGGTTCAGGTGGGGGGGGGGGGGGGGTGAACAACAGACCAGCGGGCGACTACCACGGCCGCAGCTGGCAAAGATTGGAGGATGTGATGAGCAGAAATGAGACACCAGGGGTCCATTCGCCGAGGAAATTAGGTACTTTGGCAGGGTGCAGTTCAGGCGTGATAACCGCGACCTCCGTACAGAGACCGAGATGTCCCACTATTGCTGCTAGGCGCTCGTCATCGTTCTAACCGAAAGCGCCAGCTGCATTGTCGGACCTGCACTGGCAGCAGCGGGTTGCCCATCCACCCGCCCCATGGTGCTTTCGTATTCAGATCAGAGTCTGAGTTGGCGGCATACCACAGAGCGCCCAGCTGATGCCGGACCTGCACTGGCCCGCAGCGGGTGCCCTCACCCGCATCCAGGTGCTTCGTATTCAGATCAGAGTCGGAGTAGGCCGGCAGCACAGCACACACCCCTGCTGATGCGGACCTGCACCCTGGCAGCAGCGGGGTCAGCCCATCACCCGCCCCAGGTGCTTCGTATTCAGATCAGAGTCGGAGTGGCGGCAGCACGAGAGCTGGTGGCTGACGGCGGGTCAGCTGGTGGCTGAGGCTGCCATCAGTGGCTGGAGGCTGCCATCAGCTGGCTGAGGCTGCCATCAGTGGCTGAGGCGTCGATCATGCGGGAATGACGAGACCGCGGCAAGCATCGCTCCGCTCCACATCACGGAAATCTGAACTGCTGGCATGGAATACTGAACCGACCTCAAGAGAGCTCAGCAGTCTGTCCATTTGCCGTCATGACAGACTACATCACACCATTGTCAGGAAGCGCGTCCTGCCATTCCACCGATAGGCTGGTATTCCCGGCCCGCCCCTGAACTTGCTGGTTCCGGTGACCCCATCCCTCACAGACTTGCCTGTGAATCCCGTCCATCTGGCAGACAGTGCCGAACACACTGCGACCGTTTGACCTTTACACGTCGCAGACAACCTTCAAGGTGAGGGTTGAGGACCAGACCACCCGTTCAATGTCGTGTGCTGATGTCAGAACAGCGTATATTGTTATGGCTGAAGTCTCAGCGGCAGCAGAGACGCTTGTTTATTGGTCTAACAAAACCCTCCAGCTCTACCGCAGCAGGTTTCTTTACAAATTTAGTTCAAACGTTTTGATGGGATGGATTTGCGAGATCAGGACCCATGCGTGCACACTACGCTAATGTTGCGCACGCACTGACCCCTCCCTCCCCTCCCGATCACGCAATTCCAGACACCGATACAATTTAGAGGCAACAGTTGAACGTCCCCTTACGCTGAGGACGGTCCGTCCGGCTCGCTGGCTTCATCTGACCTTGAACGCGGTCGCAGGTCATACCCGTCAGAAGCAAATAGCGGGCGCCGAAGCAGCTCGAACCCACCTTGCCAAGGTGGTCAGATCTTTAGACCCGCCGCACTCTCCCGACTGAGCTACGAGGGCGGATCTCACGCTAGGTGACGTATGAGCACGCCACGGCAGCCGATATCCGCGTCCGCCGCACGTTTTAGCTCGGTGACGGTCGATAGCGCGCGGAGTCGCGATGGAGGCGCTCCGCCGCCGCCGCCGCGCCGCACACACGTAACTATCGATCGCACAGACTCTGTGACTCTCTGTGCGGCCTGCTGTCGGAGACGGGATTCATGGCTCTGCCAGCACCGCACGTGCGCTAACACGGGCAGCGGTCACAAAGGTTCAGCCTGGATTAGTTGTTGTGACCCGGCAGCCAGGGGTCAAAAGGTCAGCTGGGCTACTTGTGTGACCCGCGCGGGTCAAACGGGTCGCCTGGGACTAATTGTGTCGCAGCCAGGTGGTAACACGGGTAGCCCTGGGGATAGTTGTGTAGACCCGGCGGGTCAAACAGTGGCCCTGGGGACTATTGTGTGACCCGAGCAGGGGCACACCAGTGTCGCCCTGGACTATTTGTGTGACCCGCAGCCAGGGGTCACACACGGTAGCCTGGGACTGAGCTTGTGTGACCGCAGCACGGGTCACCACGGTAGTCAGAGTCTAATTTGGACGTTGGGGTTCTACGATGAAGGTCGGGCGGGTTTCGGCCGTACACAGTCAAGACGGTCCGGCAGCAGCTGTGTACACGCGCCGGCGGTACACAACAGAACCAGCGGCCCTAGTCTGCACCACGGACGGTGGACGCTCGCTGCCTGGCCTGGCAGTGGACAGGGATGTCAGCCGTGACACGGTCTGTAGAGGAGCCAGTCGGTAGCGTGATCAGACGCCAGGTCGTCACGCGGTCGTGACGCGGCGTCAAGTCAGCTACCGTACTGAGGCAGCACGGTACGCCGCCGCCGCCGCCGCACACCTAGCGGCCGGAGGCGCTGCTTGCATCACAACACAGCAGCAGTGGCACAGCAGCGGACCGGGGGCGCTGCTGGCCTGCTGCCGTCGCCGGTCCGCAGGCAGCTCTTTGATGGCGGCGCCTCCACTGCGGACGTCCAGCCGAGCAGAGCCGAGTTGACGCGCCTCCAAAGACAACACCTGGCTGCCGGGCAGCTCTGTCAGTGGGCTGAGCCGGCTATCTGACCTGGCCGCCTGCAGCGAGTCGGCGTCACTCGTGATCCGCAACTGTGCCGTGACAGCCCCGTGCCGAGTAGCCGTACTCGGCAGTGGCGTCACTGCGCCCTCCGAGGCCGGCTCACAGCGGCGGCCAGCCGGACACCGCCCCGACTGCCAACGATAGCACATAGAGACCCACCCGGCGCTGGCCCGTCCCACCGCCGGCTGCCTGTCCCGCTGCCGGCTCCTGGTCCGCCCCACCATCGTCGCCCGCCTGGTCCAAATCCCGGCACTGGCCAGGGTGCCCGCCAAGACAGCTGGATGACGCAGACAGCAACCACAAATCAAATACAAAGAAGCGCCGTGCTACCGCCAAGACAGTGGCCCACGCGGCACGCCAAGCCGTAGCCAAAGTTGACTGGCCACTCGATAATGAGTCGGGGTGGTGCGAGGTGTCAGACACCTCGGATATAGTCCCCAACCACCGAGCACAAGCCTCAGTTAGAGGTCGGATCAGCTAACTCCGACCGCGCTCATCACTGTGGCCAACTGTCACCTGACACCGAGGGGTCGATCCGACAGACAGACGTCAGACGTCGCTGACTTATATCGCTGGCTGAGCACGCTGGCAGCCTGGTGTCGAGGCGCGGCGCGACAGCGGCCGGCTGGCCAAAACGGTGCCTCAGGACGCGTCTTCCCCGCAGCTCTGCGGAGCTGTCAGCCGACGGAGCTGCGTCATTGGAGAGCGGCTGGCTCTGGGAGCTGCCGGCCGACGGAGTGGTCCTTGGAGAGCGGCTGGATTAGAGTGCGGCGAACGGAGCTGCGGTGCCTGCCCACAATCGGACTTTCTAGAAAGCTGGGCGTGGGGTGCGCGGACATGGGCCCAGGGCGAGACCTCCGCCCCCCCGCCCCGGGCCGCGCCGTCCCTTCTTCCTCCTGGGAGAAGGTTTGTAACCAAGAAAAATAAAAATAAAGCTGTCAGCCGCGGAGTGCGTCATTGGAGAGCGGATGCTTGGGGCTGCTCCCGTCTTTTCTCTTTCCCTGCGGGGGGGACCAAATTCTACCACACAGGAAATGGGGGGCCTCCCCCCCCTCGCCCCCTCTCCCCCTTCCCCGCCCTCCCCCTCCCCCCCCCCTTCCCCCCCCCCCCCCCTTCCCCTCCCTCCGCAGCTTGCGGAGCTGTACTCGACGGAGCTGGAGGTCTTGGAGAGCGGTGGAGCTCTGTGGAAGCTGCGCGGACGAGCTGCGTCCTGGAGAGGGTGGTCTAGGGAGCTGCGGCCGACGGAGCTGGTGTATTGGGAGCGGTGGCTCTGGGAGCTTGCCGGCACGAGCTTGGCGTCCTTGGAGACGGGCTGCTCTGGGAGCTCCGGCGACGGAGCTGCGTCTTGAGAGCGGCTGCTCTGGAGTGCCGGCGAGCGAGCATGCGTTAATTGGAGAGCGGATGGCTCTGGGAGTGCCGTCGCGGAGGCTGGTCATTGGAAAGCGGTGGCATTGGGAGCTGCGCGGCCGACGGAGCTGCGTAATTGAGAGGCGGTGTTGCGAGCTGCCGGACGGCTCAGGTCCGCAGCTGCCGCCGACGAGCTGCGTCATTGGAGAGCGGCTGGCTCTGGGAGTGCCGGCGCGACGGAGTGGGTCATTGGAGAGGCGGCTGGCTGGAGTGGCGGCTCATACTAGGACGCGGCTGGGCCTCGTTCGACGCGGCAGAGGCTCTCGGTTCTGGGCGCCGCAGAGGCTGTGGCTGGCGCGCAGAGGCTCTGGTCTGGGCGCGGCAGGGCTCTGCTTGGGCGCGCGGGGCTTGGTCTGGGCGCGCAGAGGCTTGGTCCGGGCCGCGGCTGAGGCTTCTGGCCTGGGCCGCGGCGGAGGGTTGGCTTGCTGGCCGCGGCAGAGGCTCTGGTCTGGGCCGCGGCAGAGGCTCTGGTCTGGGCCGCGGCAGAGGCTCTGGTCCGGGCCGCGGCAGAGGCTCTGGCCCGGGCCGCGGCGCTGTAAGCCGCGCCGTTAGTAAAGCCCGACGACCGCTCGTTAATTCGGCTCTCTCTCGGAGGTCGGCCACAGCACATCTCTGCTGATTGGCCAGTCTATCTACTTAGCGCCAATACCATGCGGTCCCAGGCAGTTAATTCCGATCCCATCCGAGGGCATGCGTTGTGATTAGATAGGACATATTTCACGGCGCTCAGGCCAGTCAGCGCTCAAGCCATATTGGTCTAATCAGCCATAATTCCTAAAGCGCCAGTTGACTGGCAAACTAGTTTCCGATATCTCACGACCAAACCACCGGACGGGAGCGAGGCATCTAAAACACCACAATGTCCTATACGCAGCGAATCAACATGTTATTTTATTTCCGATCGGTACTGCCTCTGCCTCTATAGTTGGACGGCTACCTCTGTCCTCTGTCCTCTGTCCGTTCCCCAGTTGGCCGTTTCGCCTCCACACATCTGTCGCAGCTATCTCCTTCTCCTACCGCTCCTGCATGGCCAGGCACACTAATTACAGCAGATAGCAAACAAACAGTGGCGGCGCGCCGCCGGCACGGCCAATTTCACGCTGGCTGCCTCAAGCGCGTGCTGGTGTCTACCACGCTGCCGGCAACAGCAGATACACACATAGCGGCGAGGACCAGGGGACGTACCCGTAGCGGGACGGAAACTGAAGGAAAGGGAGAAGACGGAACGGGGCAGACGGAACGGGGCAGACGGAACTGGGCAGACTGAACGGGGCAGACGGAACGGGCAGATGAACGGGAGACTTGACGGGAGACGGAGGGCAGACGGAGGGGCAGCGGAACTGGGCGACTGAACGGGGCGACGGAACTGGCGACTGACGGGCAGAGAACGGGGCTGACGGACGGGGCGACGGAACGGGGCAGCGAACGGGCGACGAACGGGGCGACGGAACGGGGCGACGGACGGTGGGCGCTGAACGGGGCGACGACGGGGCAGAGGAACGGGCGACGACGGGGCGCGGACGGGGCAGACGGAACGGGGCAGACGGAACGGGGCAGACGGAACTGGGCAGACTGAACGGGGCAGACTGAACGGGGCAGACGGAACGGGGCAGACGGAACGGGGCAGACGGAACTGGGCAGACGGAACTGGGCAGACTGAACTGGGCAGAAGGGACGAGAGACAGAACGGGACTGGGCCGACGACCGCTTGTCTTACTTGAGTAAAAGTTGCAACGCGGAGTTCTGAAACCAATGGAGGATTTGTCGATTGCAAAATCCAAAATATGTCTCACAGTTCACTTCAAAGAGAAGTGAGAATACGGGAAGACACCAACTTTTACAGCCAGGGTTGAAAGCCAACGGCAGAGCTCACGATTCGAGATGCAATCGGACCGGCGCAGTGGGGCGCACCGGTCTCTCTTCACTGGCCCAGACGGTCTCTCTTTTCACTGGCCCAGGCGGTCTCTCTTCACTGGCCTGCAGGTGGTCTCTCTTCACTGGCCTGCAGGTGGTCTCCTTTCACTGGCCTGCAGGCGGTTGCCGGCAGGGCCCGGCACGCTGCACCAGAGCCTCCGTCTGACAGCCGCCGCCACCACCCAGTCAGCTGTGTCGCTGTGGTCCGCCTTCAGCTCCAGTCTCCAGTCTCCAGCGCCGGCAACGCAGAAAAACAGCGCGCAGTCGACGGTCAGCCGAGGAGCTGTGGTCAGCAGCGGCAGCAGCAGCGGCAGCGGGCCGTTCTCGGAGCGGAGCGATGTGAACCGGAGCGGAGCGGCCGCTCCCGGAGACGGCGCGCGGCGTCGGCTCCGTTTGGCCCAGTACTCAGTAAACACACGGCGACACAAGCACGGCGCTCGGCACTTTTTGCCACCTCAGCGTTAGGCCGGATTTGTATCAGCAAAGGACGGGGTCCGTAACGCAGTCGGCAGGGATCGGAACCTCCGCTCGCACGGCTGGCCCGGACAGAAAGTCAGGAGATCTGCAGTGCAGGCGGTCAACGACCGACAAACCGCCCCACCAAAGCCGTCACCCGGGTCACCCGGGCGAACGGACGAATGGTTCAATGACGGAGCCAGCCTCTTCCCATCATCCACTTACGCTGACGGAGCAACAATGCCGGTCGGCCGGCCGGGCCGGGTCTCAGCGCGGCACACAGCCTCGGCCCGGCCACGCACACGCCACGAACGGCACGCCCGATCAATAGTCTGCCGGCTGGCCGAGACTGAGATTGCCGCGCGGCACAGACCGTGACTGATTGGCCACCTCGAGTGCGTCGGCATGTTCAGATCGAGCGACAGCTGACCGCCAGACACCAGCCGGCCGGCCGGCCAGCGACCGCCTAAAGTCACCGACACACAGTGCATAGTGACGGGACCCGGACACAGGGCACACGCATAGTGACGGTAGTCGGTACTCGGACACAGGGCACACGCATAGTGACAGTACCCGGACACAGGGCACATGCATAGTGACGGTACCCGGACACAGGGTACACGCATAGTGACGGTACCCGGACACAGGGCACACGCATAGTGACGGTACCCGGACACAGGGCACACGCATAGTGACGGTACCCGGACACAGGGCACACGCATAGTGACGGTACCCGGACACAGGGTACACGCATAGTGACGGTACCCGGACACAGGGTACACGCATAGTGACGGTACCCGGACACAGGGCACACGCATAGTGACGTTACCCACACCCACCCAAAGATCACATAGTTTGACCACTCACAGTCAGGCCACTCACGCACAGAGAGCACACACGAGTGACGTCACTCTCGGAGTCCCACAGTGCCGCCGGCGACAAAGTCTGTTTCCGGGGAGGGGGAGGGGCGGCTGCGCGGCCCAGTATTGACCTGCGGAGGTGGCTGCAGAGCTGAGACAGCCCAGCTCCGGTCCAAAGAGCTGCCGGCTTGTGTCGGCGGCGACCCCCCACTAACAGTGCTGGCTGCACAATACTGACAGACGGAGAGACAGTACAGTCCGACCGACTGGTCACCTGGGCTGACAGCTCGGGAGGAGGGCAGATCAGACGGAGACAGTACAGTCCGACCGCGACCGGTCACCTGGACTGACAGCTCGGGAGGAGGGCAGATCAGACGGAGAGACAGTACAGTCCGACCGCGACCGGTCACCTGGACTGACAGCTCGGGAGGAGGGCCGATCAGGCGCTCGCTCGAGGGCAGTCTGTACTGACTGAGCTATATGCCGACCTCTGTCGAGCAAAGTCCTAAAATATGCTGATGGATCGACGGCCCAAACAAAACATTCACAGAAATCAAGCAAAGTATAAAAACGCTGACAAGAACCATGTCGATCGTCGTCCCCACACCAGTGCTCACACGACCAGGGCTACGGATCAACACAACCGGGGCCACAGATATACACAGCCGGGATCACGCATGCAAACACCGTGATTGGACGGGTACCGATACAAGTATAACACTATTTTTGATTTTTTTTATAAATAAATCAAACTGAAGGAGCCCCAATCATGTCATCATCAGGACTGCAGTTCAGATTCGACGGACACTAACCAGACACGTCTGCGGTCCGGGGCGAGCGGCAGTCGTCATACGCAGCTCCCAGCGGACCCCACTCAGCAGCAGGCCTGCAATCCTGCGCCCTGCACGCCTCCCTCTGTCCAGCTGGATGGCACGTGCCAGAGCGCGACGCGTGCCGGGTCAGTGTCATGCCCACCACCAGGCAGCGGGCCGGGCCGGGTCAGCCGTAGGACACGCCCGGTGCCAGTACGAGAGGGAGGGGGGTCGCTCATGAACGCCCGGCTGACACGTTCCGAGAGAGAGGGCGGGTCAGGTCAGCGTTCGAGACGCCGGCTGACAGTACCGAGAAGAGGACGGGCAGGTGTCGCCGTCAGGCACCCGCCCGCTGACACGTCCGAGAGGAGACGGGCGGGGTCAGCGTCAGGCCCCGCCCGGGCTGAACGATACGAGAGGGACGGCCCGGTTCAGCCTCAGACACCGACGCTACCCCAAACGGGGGGGGGGGGGAACCCCGAAGGAGGAGGGCGGGTCAGCCGTACAGGACACGCCGGCTGACACGTACGAGAGAGACGGCCGGGCAGCCGTAGGACACCGCCCGGGCTGGACACGTACGAGAGCGGTGGGCCGGGTCAGCCGTCAGGACACCCGCCGGCTGACAGTACCGAGAAGAGAGACGGGCCGGGTCGGCCGCAACACGCCCGGTGACATCGTACCAAAGAGGACGGGCCGGGTCGCGTCAAGACCACCGCCCGGCTGACACGTACGAGAGAGGGGCGGGTCGGTCAAGACACGCCGGCTGACACGTTACGAGAGAGTACGGGCCGGGGGTTCAGCCTGGTCGGCACCGGCGGTGACACGTACCGAAGGGACGGGGGTCAGGTCAAGACACCGCGCACGGCTTGACCGTACGAAGAGGAGGGCGGAGTCAGCCGTCAGGACACCGCCCGGCTGACACGTCGAGAGAGAGGCACCGGGTTCAGTCAGCGTCGAGGACCGCCGGATGACACGTACCGAGAAGAGGACGGGCCGGGTCAGCGTCAGGACACCGCCCGGATGACACGTCGAGATGGACGGGTCCGCGTAGTCAGCGTCAGGACACCGCCGGTGACACGTACCGGACGGAGAGGCCGGGTCAGCCGTTTCAGGCACCGGCCGGCTGAACCTACCCGAGAGGGCGGGCAGGGTACTAGCCGTCATTGCACCCCCGGTGACACGTTTACCGAGAAGAGGACGGGCGGGTCGCGTCAACACGCCGGCTGAACGTACGAGAGAGGGCCGGGGAGGCCGTACAGGGACCGCCGGTGACAGCGTACGGAGAGGCTGGTGCGGGGTCAGCGTCAGGACACCGCCCGGTGAAGCGTACCGAGGAGGGCGGGGCCGGTCGAGCGTAGGACACCGCCCGGCTGACACGTACAGAGGAGAGGCTGGGCCGGGTCAGCCTCAGGACAGCCGGTGAACGTACGAGAAGGGACGGGCAGGGTTAGCCGTTCGGACCGCCGAGTGACACGGTACGAGCGAGCGGCGGGTAAGCGTCAGACACGCCGGCTGACACGTACCGAGAGAGGCGGGCAGGGTCAGCTAGGACACCGTCCCGGCTGACAAGTACGAGAACGAGGGAGGGCGCGGCGGGTCAGGTCCAGACACGCCGGCTGACACGTAGTCCCAGAGAGAGGACGGGCGGGTCAGCCGTCAGGACACGCCGGCTGACACGCGTACGAGAGAGACGGGCCGGTGTCAGCCGTCAAGACACCGCCCGGCTGACACGTACCAAAAGAGGACGGGCCGGGTCAGCCGTCAGGACACCGCCCGGCTGACACGTACCGAGAGGGACGGGCGGGTCAGCCGTCAAGCTCGCCGGACTGACACGTACCAAAAGAGGCGGTCCGGGTAGCGTTCAGGCACCTGCCCGGCTGACACGTTATTGTCCGGTGAGAGAGGCCGGTTGGTCATGACGTCAAGAACCGCGCCGGCTGACACGTTACGAGGATACGGGCACTGCTGCCACAGTTTCACATCACTTGAGAAGCCCACGCCGGTCCGGGGTTCATATCCGGTGTTCAGCGCGCCCGTGCAGCAAGAGGCTGCCGCGCTCTGGTGAACGCGCGGACGGTAACAGTCAGCGCGTGACAAACGGGCTAGCGAGCGCATTGTTCGACTGGCGTGCGGTGCAGCACAGTAAGCGGACACAGACGAAACGTGGCCAGGAACACGGATGTGCAGCACACACCCACTGAGCGAACAGAAATAACCCACCAAAACCACCCACCAACACCACCCAACAACCACTGCCGCTCCGGTTAGATATAGTCAATCAAAACCGGCAATATCGATTTTATAGATGACATATTTAGGGGCCCTCGTTCCCAGTCAGATATTCTAGGACGGCATTACCTAGATAAAGCGTTTGGCCTATACTAGTCCACCCGTACAATGGCGATAGACAGGGGGGCCGGCCGCGATAAAAGCGAGTCATCGGTCGCAACGAGACAGCCGGAGACGACAGTGAAGCCGAAGCCACTGCTTCCCTGCCTCCCCTCCCAGTCGTGAGGCAGCACATCCCATGCCAAGGCTCCATAACACTACATGCCTTCCTACACTGCTGACCGGGGTAATACGCAGCTCTCCCTCCTCCCCTCCCCTCCTCCGACCGCAGCGCGCGGTGGCCACGCCAGCTGGGGTGACGTCACGGCTCGGCCGATATCGCGCGGCGCCAGGGGGCGTGGCTTCTCGGCGGCGCCGCTCCAGGGGCCGTGTCGACTAGAGGTGCAGAAAATCCGAACTCTTCGGTCACAGCCTAGTCACGGCCACAGAATGAGCTGGCAAGTCACAGCTTTAGTCATGGCGCTGCAATGCTAGCCCTATGGCGCTGGTCTGGCCAATCACAGCTTCAGTCACGGCCGTGGCCAGTTCTGGTCCCAGCGCTGGGACGCTGGCACCGTCGACGCTAGCCGCCGACGCAGCCGACGACCGATCGAGACTCGAGAGACATACCACGACCGCACAGATCGCGGCCAGTGTCGGCACGTACGGACAGGTTGACAGGCTGAGCCACGCGGCTCAGGTCAGGTCGGACTGAGCGGGGTCAGACAGCCTGATTGGTGGAGAGCTGCCGGGACAGAAGCCGTCCGCCGTCTCAGTCCTGCCGCTCCCCTGCGACAACGTAAAGCCCGGTCCGACTGGAGGCCACCCCCACACACGACCTCCTCACCCAGCGACCAGCGCGTCAAGGCCGGTGCCGTCATCACTGCGGGACTGGCAGCTGGCCGCCGGCCACGGGTCAGCCCCGGGTCACGTGACGGGCCGGTGCAGCGCGGCTGCCCGCTCAGGCGGCCCGGTTTGAGTGGAATGTGCGTGCATCGCCGGCCGCCCGGTGACGTCGGCGCCGAGTGACGTCACCAGGGCAAACAGGAAGTGACGCGGGCGACAACGCGAACGTAGGGAAAGATAACAGCGAAATGCCAGTACTCAGCCAGAGGCGACTCATGCCACAAGTTGGGCGGAAACTTGCCACGCCCACGCCGCGGGGGAGGTAAGAGATGGCCTCTGCAGACTGTCGACCGTCCGCCGGCTACACAGGCATGTCTCCTCGAACAGTGCCACTGTCAGCCGCACTGATCGGTCCGGCCGGCTACACAGGCATGTCTCCTCGAACAATGCAACTGTCAGCTGCACTGAATCCGGTCCGGCCGGCTACACAGGCATGTCTCCTCGAACAATGCAACTGTCGGCTGCACTGATCGGTCCGGCCGGCTACACAGGCATGTCTCCTGAACAAGCAACCTGTCAGCTGCACTAATCGGTCCGGCCGGTATAACAGGCATGTCTTCCTTCGAACAATTGCCACTGTCAGCCGCACTGATCGCGTTAACGGCCGGCTACACAGGCAATGTCTCTCGAACAATGCCCACTGTCAGCCGCACTGATCGGTCCGGCCGGCAATACACAGGCATGTACCTCCTCGAAACAATGCAACTGTCGGCTGCACTGATTCGGGTTCCGGGGCCGGGCCTTACACAGGCATTGGTCTCCTCGAACAATGCAACTGTCAGCTGCACTGATCGCTCCGGCCCGGCTACACAGGGCATGTCTTCCCTTCGGAACAAAAATTGGCCCCCAAAAAAACTTGGGTTTTTCAGCCGCACTGATCGGTCCGGCCGGCTACCAAAGGCATGTCTCCTCGAACAATCCACTGTCCAGATGCACTGGACGGTCCGGCCGGCCTACACAGGCATGTCTCTCGAACATGTCAACTGTCAGCTGCAACTGATCCGTCCAGCCGGGCTACACAGGCATGTTCTCCATCGTAACAATGTCACTGTCAGCTGCACTGATCCGTCCGGCCGGCTACACAGGCATGTCTCCTCGAACAATGCCACTGTCAGCTGCATTGATCGGTACAAACTGCACCATCGTCACAAAGTTAGAAACTGCTAAGCCGATCTGTTCAGTCGCTACACCATCTTTGAAGCCATTCCTGGAGAATACGATTGATCCTTGGCCATGACTCGCACCCCGAGGAGCCTCCCCACACCTAGGGGTGGGGGTGGCGCTTGTTTGTGGCGTCATTGGGACCGATTTTGCGCCTGCCTAACAGCTTGGACTAGATCTGAGGATTTGGGCAAGTTAAATAGGACATTATTTAGCTCGTAAATCCACCAATGAGACGGTCTCCCTAAACTGCTTAGCTCTAACAGCGAGCCTCCCGCACAAATCCATGCGAGGGCCGAGATCGGCGGTCACTCTGGAGTGTCTGGCTGGCGCCACCGTCCAACTCGTAACCACAGCGTACCTGAATCTCAGCAGGGCAGGCGGAGGCAGGTAGCCTGCGATCGGGCCGGGCGGGGAACACGAGGCGCCGGACCCTCCTCACGGCTGCTGCGCGCCACCAACTGACGGCCAATCCACTGCCGGCTCGCCAGTCACCACCGCCGCACCGTCACCACCGGCTAACTCTGCCAGCCGCCGCCAGGGGCGCGCAGGTCGCCCGAAGTTCCCCCACCGCACTATAGGCCACGAACCCGATCTAGCCCGCCATAATTGGTTTGAGTTATATTTGCATTTCAATATGGAACACACATGAAAATATTCAGAATTGATCATGAATTAAGAATATGGTATTAGTTTTTGTAGTGTAATCACACGTGGACGTATAAACGGAACCGAAACACGGAACTGTATATGAACTATGAAGCTTACAGCAGGGAGTCAGCCGCTCGCAAAATTGATGTGTGTTTACGGTGTTTACGATGTAATGACGAATGGATAGAGCAAAACATTTGAAATGTGTATGTTTTCAGGTTAAAATGAAACCTTTGCTTCAATGTTTAATCAAAATTCAAACTAAAAGTAGGATTTTTCGTGCTTTTATTTACAACTTTTGTTGACAAAACAGAAATGTCAGCAAAAACTTGAATGCTGCTTTTTCGATAGAGCCGATCTAATGGATAACACACGGTAACACAGGGATACGAGCTGCGAGCATGGTCGTGACCCTGAATGGTTTGGTTTGCTGTGGCAAGTCCAACTTCCTGCTCCAACTTGCCCCTGCACCCAAGCGGGGTGATACAAAATCAATCAAAAATCAATTTTTAATCACAAAAACTTTGAGAATATATAAAAAGGGAAATATATTCGAGAACCAAGTATGGACGATACCTGAATCAAATTTAAAAGCAATATCTGTATTTTTGACTGGCTTATGTGTTCCAAGTACCTACCCACTAGTCGATGGCAATCAGAATAGGGCAAACCGAAATACGTGGCCGGCCTAGGCCGGCCGGAATCAAGAGCCATCTGATGACCAAATGATATGCCTAAATCGATTGAAACTAGCAATAAATGGTTTCCAAAATCATAACACTTGCTCGAAGTGCCCACTGCCCATGCCAATGACCTGAGGCTAAAAAGGTCATATGTGGTCAATAATCAATTATGGCGGGCTGTATCGGGCTTCTGGTCCATAGTGCACCGGCGCGTTTAGACACCCCCTATAAGGTTTTTCGAGGATAGCGGAAAACAGCAGTGCGCGGCGCCACCGTTTAAGGCACAAGTGTTCGGGCGTTAAATACCACAATTATGTGCAAATATTGACCTCGGGTCACCTCAGGTCAGGTCACCGGGCTGGGTCACGTGACACAACCTTCCCAAACAAGTTCGCTGTCGTACCACAGCTACAGTTTTTGGCCGATCGGTTTCAAACTTACAGTATTTAATTGGGCCATAAGGACCTACAATTCGTATATCTTGGATTTTGTTTTATATTGGTGACATAAGGTCAATTTCGTGACCTCCCCATTATGTCAATGGAAAAATATACAGACGTTTTCTACTAAGGGAATATACCTCACAATAATATTGTATCGAACAATATTTAACTAATTAATTATTTATGACCCAGGTTCAATTGTTGTTAAGTGACCTCTGCAACGTCAGCTGAGGTCTATGAGGTCGCCAGCACCTTTTTGTCAATAACTCTTGATATAATACAAATAGAGACGTGCAAATGACGCCACTGTGTGTCTCGTCGAGCCGCGTCGTCCCATATACAACATGACCTACCTGAGTCACCAAATGACCGTGAGCTGATGTCAAATTTTGAAGTTAACCTTACCCGGTCACCATCAATATGTTTCGAAGCGTCATGATAAAACACGAAGGTCAAATTATTGCTTTATGCTTAACCAATAAAAAGTTATTCACACAACAACGTTTAGAAGAAAAGCCATCGTACCCTTCGGTGACCTCTGGAGCTTAAACTGTTGACATGAGCTAACATTTGAGAGCACATCCTCGACAATTTATTTTTAACGAACTTTTCATTTGTTGTTTTTTCCCTCTTTGTTTCCTAGCTATCGTAATTCCCGAGATATTTGGGGGTTTCTGGAGCAAAGTACTAGCACTGGAAAATCTGACTTTGGTGACCTCTGATGAACTCAATATTGATCTGGGCCAAACAATGACTTCATTAGTTTCGACATTATTTGTGACGAGCTATCGAACGGTATATTTGTTTTTATGTGTGTGAGGATGGATGACATGGCCATATTGATTAATAAGTATGAAAAAAGTACTGGTCCGGTATCTTGGCGTAATAAATTATGTCAAAATTAGAAGGAGAAACTATCTTCAGCATCTTCATAGCTATAATCGCAATTTATATTGCTTTATTGACTGTCAGCTAGGCGTTTCATATTTTTGGAAATATGAAACGTTTCATATTTTTGATATATTTGTTTGTTTATTGGGGTTTTGGGCGCGCCGACAACTAAGGTCAATGTACGCCCATGAACGGAATATTTGGATTCCGGCTAATCCCAATAGGAGCCTAGTTGGAAGGGGGACGTTTTGACGCCCCAGGCACGGCGAAGGTGGCGCCGAGCACCGGCACGGCACGAGTTAAAACCTTGTGAGGAAAACGAAATTATATGTTAACTACAACTAGAGAGCAAGTTATCGCAATTCGCAATAAACGCCGCCCGTCATTGCCAAATACCAAAAACTCAACAATCTCAATTGTGATCTTTGACCTGACAGTGACCTGACATGTGACATTGTTTTAATAATTTCGGGTGTGCATTAGATTCGTCTCATTGAGAGCCTTTGCTCACCGCCTTTGCTACTGATGTTAAATAAAACGGCATTGGATAGCCCCGTCAAATTTGTCGAGGGAAACCTAATGTTCTTAACCTCAGGGTCACTGATGACGTCACAAGTCACGTCAAAGACAAAATGTTTGACCTTGTCATCACAGTCCGGTGCAATGGAATCGTCGCGCAAAAATGCGACATTAATTTAAACGCATTATCAGTTGACAAATCGGTATGATTCGTGCATCTGACACTTCTAATTACCATTCTAAGCTGTTTTTGACCTTGGGTCAGGTCAAGCATCCGAGGTCAAACTGCGGTTTACGATCATTAGGATTAGTAAATTGTAACACATGTGTATGGGTTTGTTTTCGACTAGAATGCGAAAAATGACCTTAAAACATTGCTCGTTCCATATAAATAGAAGTAAAAAGCAAAAACAGAAATGCAATTTTTATGTATGGTTAAGGTTATACTGTAGAGGTGGTCGAATTTTGTCTTTGAAGGGTTGTAAGTCAGCATTTTTGAAGATATTGACTTCAAACTTGCTACACGTATTCATTGGGCTCCTTTCAATTATACTTATTCAAGTTTTTGAAAACTCGTATTTTTTGACAATTTTGTAAAAGTATACTAAGTATATTATTTCTCAAAATTTTCAATTTCAGTAAATTTCGAAAATCCGAGATCGCAGTTTGAAAGCCGAGTTTAATCTGTCATTTCGTATGTGACAATTTAATTTATCTGGAAAACTGTACTATTGACAGCGTTTCCCGCAAACTATTATTTTTTGCAAAAAAACGAAGAGCATGACATCGACATCATTTTTTAAAAATAAATTTAGTCCTAATGTCTTGATGGGATGGATTCCCGAGATCAGGACCCACGCTAAGCTAAGTTTGTTGCGCAGGCCCTTACCCCACCATCCGATCACGCAATTCCAGTCACCGGCAGAATTTAGAATTTACTCTGACGTCATTTCCGGTTGACCTATCATAGCCTTATTTTTTATTCAGACAAAATGTGTCGAATTGATGTGACACAATGTACTGAAAGCTTGGTGACGATACCACTGTTGGTTTAGGAGATATTGCAAAAGTAACGGGAGGTAGTTATAAATAACATGCTCGCCCCCCCCCCAGTAACTCGTAAGTTATTATCAAATGGGGCAGTGGATCAGCAAATACCGATGTTCCGATAGGCTAAGTTGCCTTTCTCTACTGGGCTTGAGAGAGTTCTCGTGAACCCAGGTTACCTCAACCCCAATTTTCCTTTCTAGCTTTATCTTCTTCCATCACGGTAACTGTTTGAATATGCCTGTTTTCCTTTGCCTCTATTCCCCAGGAAGGATGACATAAGATATACGAATCTGTCGGGGGCTTTTCACCCCCCCTCCCGCCGATCTCGGTTCCGCCCCTGGAAGAGCTTAGAATCATGAAAGTTCGGTGGGTGGGTAGGATGCTATAGGGGCCTTTTGTTTTGATCTTTTTTGTTTTGTTAAATTTTAATTAACTTGGCGTCAGTACTCGTTACGGACGATCAATGACGGTCACCAATGGCTCACATTTGCCAATTCATCACTGAAGTTTTCAGCAACCCCTTGCCAATTATCTTGGAATAGGTTGGGTTTGCTCGTTCTCCAGCGCCCCTCAACCTTTCGGTGGATGGGCTCCGTTCTCCGAGTCCGGCCGTTTCCCGGCGCCTCAAAACTTCGAAATCGTTGACCCTCCCCGCTGAACCTAACCGGTTGAGCACCCATAACGGTCAGATACGCCGCTCGGCGAGCGGATTAGGCCCGGTTTGAGGCATTGGTGGCGCGCAGTTGGCCGAAACTATTGTAAATATTTTGGCAGAAGGATCACATTTGTTGATCCGTGAAGTTAGTCAATACCATTATTTGCTATAACAAACCTATCGTTAGATATATTTATTGACCCAGCTTTTTTGGGAACAAGTGAGCTCGGTTTCTACAATTTCGTTGAACAGATTGAGCTGGCCTTTTTACCTAACTCCAATTTCTTTACCGGATGTTGGTGATCTGGCAAACTCACGGTGGTTTCAAATACTCCATTAATTTCTCCCGACACGTACGGCAAAAACGCAAAAACTTTGTAGAATACAGAATTGTCCAACTTGGTCATCCAAACAAATAATGGCCAACAGTCTGGATTATTCCACCGAGTCTCCTCTCTCTGCCACTCCTCTACACTTCTGCCCGGTGTTTCTTTCCATGCGCGGTGCATTCCTACGTCTCCAATCCACCGAACCATCTCCATCCTTTTCCCTTCTCACACCCGGTCCCGCCTCAACCTATTCCGGTTTAGAGCGCTGGAACAGCCCTATGGCAGCAAGAAACTATAAGTTACACTTCTCTATCGGAAACTATCAGTTGCACTTCTCTATCTTCATTATGTCCAGAGTTATTGACGAAAAGGTGTTGGTGACCTTGGATGACCTCAGATGACCCCGTAAGGTTCCCTGAGAAAAACCTGCACTTGGATCATACATAATATCCTATGATAACATCATCAAGAAGGAAATGGACTGATATCGTCGAAAAAGAAAGCATTTGAATATTTATCCATTGACTTATAATGGGGAGGTCACAAAATTGGCACGACCTAAAGTAAGGTCACTGATATAAAAAATATGAGATACACATTTCGAAGATATTTATGACTTCATGAAATCCTAAAAGTTTGATATCGATCTCTTAAAGGAAATAGTTCACCTTCAAAAACTGAGATAGCAGTTGTTGTAGCCCATGTTGAAAAAAAACCCTTAACTGCAAGTTTTCTGGGCTGAAAGGGCTTCTCCATACGAATATAATTTGACTTTTTGATCGAAGGATTGTGGGCCTCACACGCCTGGGCAGCGGCTACTGTGGGCCTCACACGCCTGGGCAGAGGCTATACAGTAATCTTACACGACTATCACGACTACCTTCGAATCTGATTGGCTGAGCCACGTTTGACGTTGCGGAGAGTACGCATATAGTTTTGATGAAATTAATAATTTGCTCCTTCTGTCCTGGAATTGGCGCGATGTGTGGCTATTGTTGTGACAATTATAAAAGAAGTTGTATTTGAAAATATAATCAAATTGTGTTTGAAAAAACAATCCAAAGTGAACTATTTCCTTTAAAAACTGTGGTCATGGCACAACCGCAAACCTTTTGGTAGGTAGAGTCACTTGACCTGACCTGGTGACCTGACCTAATCCGACACAAAACTTGAATTTTCACAAAATGTGCAGAAAGAATCAGTGATTAGCTATGCCAAATTTGGTGGCGCTACACACTGCTGTTTTTACGTTATCTTGATAAAACATGAGGGGGGGTTCAAACACCCCCTCCAGTGTGGCACGGGTTGACATGCATGTCTATGGCCCAGACTGCAAAGTGTGGCACATAAGTTGACAAGGCGCACCAGCCCATGATGAAAATCTGCACCAGCCCTGACCAAGCAGGCCAAAATCTGCACAAGTCCGCAACAGACCAGCCTAAGATCCACACCAACCCATCAAAACCAATATAACGCCCTTATTGGGTCGGAAACCAAGAGGACATTTTTTCAGCACTAGTCCATAATGCGAAAAAGTTTAGTTGAACCAATATCCATCCAGGGTTAGGTTCAAATCTCAATCAGCAGCAATACATTAAAAAGGCTAGGTAAGGTTTGATAAGGATCTATCCAGAAGGTTCCAGACAAGATTTGAGGACAGAGGATTGTGGACTATAAAAAACTTTGTTTAAATTAATCTGCCCTGTGCGACTGTTGCCTGTAGCGCAGCATTGGTACTGCACCATTACACGTCCGCACTGCAACCTAAAAAATCTGCACCAGCTTTCCTAAATCTGCACCAGCCAGGAAAGACCCGTACCAACAAGATCTCGTCAAATATGCCATACTTTGCAGCCTGGCATAATGGCAGGCTCTGATGTCACCAGCTGTATTTTTAGAGCACTCTATTTTTTTGCGTTTCCCTAGTGTATCTCCAACTGATATGAAGACCGACTTGTAAGGCTTAAGCCTACAACATTACAAGACTGTAGACACCAAGGAGATATGATAGAAGTCTTTAAAAAATGCTATAAGTTCATTTCCACCTCACGAGAAGAGGCAGCATCCTACGAGCAATCCTAGCTCCCTTGACTCTTTCCTTAACTTCAACTTCCAAGTCAGCAGCAAGGGCAAGTTAAAGAGGCCTAAAGGTCTTAAAAAATCAGAACAAATAAAGTTATTTCGATAAACAGAAATGAAAGGATAACAGATAGTGATTAAGACCAGGTTCAATATTTTGCTTACCTAACCAATTAGTTTGTTTTTCCAAATGGGATGTCGGCTCAGCAGTCAATTGAGCAAAACCAGAGCAAAAGCTGTAAGAAAAGAATCTTGAGCAAAACAATCTTCATAAATCCACCGAAAGCAAAAGCAACAATCCGTAACGTAACTATCAACAACAGCGTAATTTTTATTCCAGACGCCTAC
>VOPJ01007838.1:0-26803 GCA_014673585.1 Semibalanus balanoides
ACCATCACACACCAGTCACCATCACACACCAGTCACCATCACACACCAGTCACCATCACACACCAGTCACCATCACACATCACACATCAATCACATCACACATCAGCTGGTCACCGCTCGGTTGCGGTCACCGATGTCGCTCCGGCGACTGCGCCTCGGTGACGTCAGGTCCATCCATCCGGCTGCATGTCACGTCTATGGCACACACACACTACACTGCTCCGATTTCGTCACGACTGCGTGGCATTGGCCGCGGTGCCGTGCTGTTCTGAAGCTCCGTCCTGAAGGTCAGCACGGAGTGGGGTCACTGCAGCGGAACACAAGATTCACCCGCCGTCTGACGCCTTTGAGACAGCAGCTCATTCAGCGCAGTCGGACATGTTAATTGTCAGCCGGAGGCGGAGGCGCGGGTCGCGACCGGGAGCCGTGACCGAGGAGGAGCCGCGGGCCATGACCGGGGGAGGGGGGCGACCTCGACACCCAGCTGACCTCGGCCGGACCGAGGAGGAGCCGGCGGCGAAAGGTGACCAGACCGCCGCTCCGGGGGATCTCAGGACGACACTCTGCTGCGACGGCCGGCTCTGGAGGCTGGGTCAGCTGCTGAGGATCTGATAAGGTGGCCGGCTGCTGGACCAGGAGCTCCGTCTGCAGCTCCCGACCGACTCTGGTGCCGCCCGACTCTTCTGACCGACACATCTCTCCGGGAGGATGGCCGTGTGCAGGGTACCACTGATGGTAAGCTTTCCTCTGAACGGGCGCTGATCTTGTGTTACGGGCGGTATTGATGTGTTACGTCTGGTCCGCGATGTGATCAGACAAATCGTCGTGTGTTTTGTTAATTGTTTGGCCGATTTATGAAAAGCTTGCTGCAATCCCTTTAGCCAGAGCACTGCCATTTTTTATCTCGCGATAATTTCGATGTTTGTATCCGATAGCTTCCAAACGGACGAAATGAACTTGACAGTTGAGTTTAGATTTGATTTGTGGAAGCTGAACGCCATCGTGTGAAAAATCAAGGGACCCGTTAGACGTCACCGTCTGGTGCCGATTTCTATCGGCGTTCTCTGGCTTCAGCCGAGTTGCAAGTTTGGTACATCAGCTAAGTATATCACGCAGTCAAGAACATAGCTATTGTATGTACCAAGCTTGCAGGTCAGTTACAGTACTTGTCAGTGGCCGTAAAAAGGTGACCTGACTGCAGCGGGCCCCGATCGTTATCGAAGCCCGGTAAAGCTGATTGCTTGGTTTGGGTAAATTGGGTTCGTTAGTTCAACCTTTCACAAGTCTGCTTGAGTCCCTGCCTGTAGTATGTCTGCTGCAATGCGGGACGATGACGTTTGTGACTGATGCCAGGTGTGATCTGTGTGACTAATGAGATCCTGATCCTGTGCGACTGGTGGCAGGTTCTGCTACTCTGGACGTGTGGTGCGGCGCTATCGAAGACTCCGCTGACGACCACCGCTGACAACAGCACCACTCCGCCAGCACAGGAGACGGACACGACAAACGGTGAGCACTATTCGCGCTGCTGGGATTCGCGCGCCGGTGGATGCGTGACCGGTGACCCGTGACGTCACGGTCCGGCGTCGTCTGCCGTAACCGGAGCAGTTCTATTGTTCTATCCGGTCGGCCGGAGCGGCGTCATTGTCCGGCCGGCCGGGTCAGGGTCGTCATGCAGGCCGCACTCACACGACACATGGGACGGGATGCCGAGCTTCTCAGTCAGCAGCGCACAGTGCGTGACGGCCGGGCCTCCGTCTGTGTCTCAGAGTGGAGACAGGCGCGTCACACCGGCGTCACGGGCTACAGCTGCGGTCTGTGGACTGCCCCTGACCTGACCCTGACCCTGACCCTGACCGGAGCACTGTGACTGCTGATGCTGCTGGCTGACTCTGGCTCTGCTCATAAAGAGATTTGGACACAGGGACGTCTACCTTGTCCACTCAGGACACATTACATGTAGTCTAATGTCATGGACGTCGAAAGCGTGGGGACGGTGATGCATCCCCTAACAAGGCAGAGGTCCGTATAATTCCCCCCGACTCGTATGACATGCAATACGATCTGTCAGCGCGTGTAAGAAGAACAATGTCTTTGTGGTTTTGTGTCAAGGGATGACCTATGAGCAGTCTGGTCAGGTAGATTATTTGATCTGAGTCTGTCTGATCAGGGAGATGACCTGACCTGTGTCTGTCCGGTCAGGGAGATGATCTGACCTGTGTCTGTCCGGTCAGGGAGATGATCTGACCGTTTCGTTCTGCGTCAGGGCAGATGATCTGGACCCTGCGGTATCCCTGTCCTTCACCTATCAGGTGAGATTCTGACCCTCCGTGTCTGTCCGTCAGGGAGATGATCTTGACCTGTAACAGACCGGTCGGGAGATGATTCTGACCTGTGTCTGTCCTGTCAAGGGAGGATGATCTGACTGTGTCTGTCCGGTCAGGGAGATGATCTGACCTGTGTCTGTCCGGTCAGGGAGATGACCTGACCTGTGTCTGTCCGGTCAGGGAGATGATCTGGCCTGTGTCTGTCCGGTCAGGGAGATTATCTGATCTGTGTTTGTCCGGTCAGGGAGATGATCTGACCTGTGTCTGTCCTGTCAGGGAGATGATCTGACCTGTACGGTCAGGGGGATGATCTGACCTGTGTCTGTCCGGTCAGGGAGATGATCTGACCTGTGTCTGTCCGGTCAGAGAGATGATCTGACCTGTATCTGTCCGGTCAGGGAGATGATCTGACCTGTATCTGTCCGGTCAGGGAGATGATCTGACCTGTGTCTGTCCGGTCAGGGAGATGATCCTGACCTGTGTCTGTCCGGTCAGGGACGGTGGCGCGGCGTCACGGCCGGTCCGACGCCGGCGGTAAGGTGTTGTTCCCGGAGAAGCAGCAGGCGGAGGAGCGTCTGGAGGGCCGACACGCCGTACGCGGCGCCGGCTCCTCGTCCCGGCACCACCTGCTGTTCGGCACGGCCGACCGCCTCACCCCCGCCATCTCGCGGGCCGTCTGCCAACTGTACCCGGACGCCGGGCCCTGCTCCGGTCACGTGACCGCCTGGTACTGGGACTCGTCGGAGGAGAGCTGCAAGACCTTCCACTACGGCGGCTGCAAGGGCAACGGCAACAACTTCATCACGCAGAACGAGTGCCGCGCCGTCTGCGACATAGGTAACGCTCACCGGAAACTGTGTTGTATGGGGGTTCGCCTCGATTCAGAGCATGTTGTCAAAATTGGCAACAATGCCTTCAGTCATATCTTAGCCCTACGTGTCTTAATTGTGCATCTCGGTAACCCGTGTCTTCAAGATCCAGCCGTTTAGAACTGCAGAGTGCAGGGGTTTAGTCTTCTGGCCAGGCGTCATCGCTTGTAATGCATCCAGGAATTACATGACAACAGAAGGAGCCACCTCTCCTGTCCTGACAGTGCCTCCCTCCGTCGGCGCCTGCGTTTCAGAGTACGTGCAGACGGTGACGGGCAGCAGTCAGCTGCTGCCGCGGCCGAGCGCCTCAGCACACCGCTACACGGACGGCGACAGACACTTCTCACCTGTCACTGGCGACAGACACTTCTCACCCGTCACTGGCGACCAGTACTACCGGCCCCGGCCCAGTGACTACCCGTCCCACTCTGAGACCAGTGACTACCCGGCACGTCCTGAGACCAGTGACTACCCGTCCCGTCCTCAAAGCAGTAAATACCCGTCCCGTCCTCAAACCAGTAAATACCCGTCCTATCTGGGGACCAATGACTACCCTTCCTATCCGGACTCCAGTGACTACCCGTCCCGTCCTGGTCCCAGTGAGGTCCGTCCCGGCGGCTCCTCCCACCAGTATCCGACCCCGCACCGGCCGGGCGGCTCTGCTGCCGGCGGCGGCGGCGGCGGCGGCGGCGGCGGCGGCGGCGGCGGCGGCGGCGGCGGCGGCGGCGGCGGCGGAGGACAGGCCCATCTGCAGGAGATCGGCGAGGTGGACATCACTGGCCTGGTGTCCCCGCCGTCCGAACCAGGACCGCTGGCTGACCGGCCGACAGGCTGTCCAGCATCGGAACAGATCTGCGACTACGATCACTCAGGCTACCCGAGGTGAGTAGCGCACATCAGGTGCTGACTATGCTCAGCCGTTATCAATTCAGACCAGAACACATCAAGTGAACATCAGCTCAGTTGGAAGCATACAAAGTAGCAGCCTGCAATGGTGTAGTGTAATATGGAAGCATTTCCGAGTTTGAACTGCTATATGAAATTTTTGTCAATGTAATTACGGTGGACATAGTTCAAACAGCAGCCTGTTGAGCTGCTGCAACTCAGTCAGAATCCTTCTCAGCTTCACATCAGTGAACTGTCTGTTGAGTCTGTCGGTACGCCGTCAGGTCGACGGTGGACTCGATCGTCAGCCGGTACACTGCCGAGCTGAGGCAGATGTACCAGCAGCTGTACCAGTACCCGCCCGAGAGGTTCCACTGGCACGAGAACGGCACCCAGGACGACCTAAGGTAACACCACCGGTCATGGGTCGATCGGATCCAGTCTCCACCTCACATAGTCCGGTATTGAACGTCAGCCCACGTGCTGAGCTGCGCTGCTGTGTTGTTGTTTTCGTATTGTTTCATGGTGAGCATACAAAATGAAAGGAAATTTACATTTGGCAGGCTCGGAGGACCACAATGAATCTCTGTTAAATGTCTCGTAATTAATGCAATATTGTCTGTGTTCATTCGCGGATCTAGGATTTAGTTTTTGGCGCCATGGGGGGCATCACCCGAAAAAGTTAATCAAAATAAAAAAATCGTCGGATTTCACTCCTTTATGCATTGATTGCTAGACGTTTTAAAATAAACTTTCCTTAGTAAAAGTTGCGTAGATGTCCTACATCAGGAATGTGCAAATTTGCGTCGATTTCAGGCGTTTTTTGGGGGAGAGAATTTGCCCCTGATGCCCCCTCCAGATCCGCCAGTGTCTGTGTTTCTTCTTCTTCAGAGAGCAGACGTGTAAGTTTTCATTTCGTACCGTTGATTAATCGGCCAGATGTAGTGCCGCTCGCTCCATCACGCGTCTCTTGGAGCACCAGCTTCTGTTGATCCCCGTAACTGACAGGAGTGTACTGCGGTGGCGCCGTGACCTGCCACCTCTGCTGACCTGCGGCCGTGAGGTGCTGTGACCTGAGCTGACCTGCGGTCGTGTGGTGACCTGTGACCTGAGCTGACCTGTGGTCGTGTGGTGACCTGTGACCTGAGCTGACCTGCGGCCGTGTGGTGACCTGTGACCTGACCTGACCTGCGGCCGTGTGGTGACCTGTGGTGACCTGTGGTGACCTGTGCTGACCTGTGGTGACCCGTGGCCGTGTGGTGACATGTGATGACCTGACCTTTGGTGACCTTTGGTGACCTGTGGTGACCTGTGGTGACCTGTGGTGACCCTGGGTGACCTGTGGTGACCTGTGGTGACCTGTGGTGATCTGTGGTGACCTGTGGTGACCTGTGGTACCTGTGGTGACCTGTGGTGACCTGTGGTGACCTGTGGTGACCTGTGGTGACCTGTGGTGACCTGTGATGACCTGTGCTGACCTGTGTTGACCTGTGCTGACCTGTGCCGACAGGAGCCGGTCGGCGGCAGAGTCAGTGTCAGCACGTCACGGTCCGGGCGAGTTTGTCTGTGAGTCGGAGGTGCGTTACAGCCGTCCCGGCTGGGCTCGCACGTTCTCCGGGCTGTGGCAGCTGATCATCAACTCGGCCGCCTATCCGCAGGCGGTGCGCTCTGAGCGCTGCAGGTCAGCTGATGAGCACTACACTGGCACAGGGACGACAGAACACTGCACCGGCAGACACGCTACAATACTACACTGCGTGCTAGGAATCGGGAATCGGTCACCCGTTACAGGGAAATGTTCACATTTTATTTAACAACAATTTATAGGGTTCTGTTATGGTATAACATTAACGTTATTTAAACTTAAGACCTTGTTTTAGGGCGTTGTTCGGGCCTCTCAGTCCGAACAAGGACTTCTGGCCTGGTAAGTCTTAAGTCGCCCGGCCGCTTTCATTGGGCTGAGGGACCGAGGCCCTCCCGCCCATTGGGCCCCTCGGGCCAATTGGGGTGGGGAGGGGTGGGGTACATGCCCCGTGCCCCTCCACCTACCTAGCTGCACCCCTGATCGGATCCAATCGTCCGCCACCCACTCGCCGCGTCTGCCGGCCCGTGGCCAGCTGCAACCCAATGCGACTTGTGACGTCACGACCAATCAGAGAGAGTTATTTGGTCTCGTGAATTTTATTAAAAAAAAAAAAAAAACGAAGACGTGGCTTAAATTCATTATTATTTATATTTGCAATATTTAATCGAATACGTAGGCGTTGATTTTGCTCTTGGTGAACATCTGACAGCTCGTCCATTGCTGTACCGTCCGGCCGGGTCGGCACGCGAACCGTGCCTTCGGTGTAGTTACCCTGATGCCGTACAGGCCAGTCCGGCGGGACTGCTTCGGCATCGGCGCGATAGTGCGGACAGCACTCGTGTGAACTGTTTCTTTGCCGCTGGAACGCATTGGGATAGTCCCTACTGATCGGGCTCTTGTTTGTAATTCATGCGATAATACTGGGCCGCTGCTAACACCGACACTTGGGCGCCATGTGACCTTCGCTGTCGGTTCGCTCTAATGCTCCGATCATCATCGTAACACCGACACTATGACTGGGTAGTGGGTAGTGGGTAGTGGTTATGACTGGGTAGTGGGTAGTGGGTAGTGGATATGACTGGGTAGTGACTGGATGGTAACCGTACACTACCGAATCAGATAGTCTTGCAAATTGAAACTGCATTCACTTGTATTCGCATGTATTGATCAGCACACGCCTGTTGTTTGTCGTGCAGGTACGAGGGCCGGCGCTGTAACTACCTGGCGCCCTGCATGAGCTCCGTGTGCGTGCAGCGGTTCGCCGTGGTGAAGATGCTGTGTGCTGACCCGCTGAACCCGTTCGTGCGGCCGCGCGTGCAGGACGTTCGGATACCGTCCGGCTGCTCCTGCTACGTGACTGGAACACCGTCCGACCAGTGGCGCGAACCGTGGGCCCGCTCCGACTCCGACTCCGACTCGGGCACGGGGCACACGCGGCGGGACGACTAGTGAGCTGCGGAGGAGGAATAGACAACACTTACTGTGTAGTTTTGTTGCGGATGGTTTTGTTAGCTGATTGCGTTTTTTTATTTTAATTAATACTCAAGAGAACAAAGGACATTTAAGTATCGAAAGCTTTCGAGGACCGTGGCAGCCCCGGGTGTTCGTGGGTCTTAGATGTCCGGATGTGTTGCTATCTTCTGCCCGTGAGATTGTGTCTGTGTGGTATTTTCACAAGTTTTGACGTTCAGATGTGACAAATCTTACAATCTTCGTCATTTTGGCACGGTGGCGAAACGCAACACGATCTGGCCAGGTCACGGAGAGGCTGCTTCAGACCTGTTCAGAAGTTCTCGAATCTCGGACGATGGCTTTTGGATTTGAACGTCTAAACCAATTTCTTGCGATTGTAATCTTAAGACTGGCGAACGCCATATTTTGCGGTGAATGGCGCTGGCCGACCTATAAGCACACCTATTTTGTAATGGAAGTATTTTTCATTAAAGTCTTATTTACCGCACGATGATAGGAATGGCCCATATCCACTTGAAAATATTGAAAGATCTTCAAGTGTCTTGAAGATCTTGACAATTTAACTTAAAACCTAGACTCCCCTGTGTTGATTTAAAATGTTTTGTTATGATTATGCGTATTTCGTGAAATACACGGTGTTGTCACATGCTATTTTCTACCACTGGTTTCTTTTCTTTGTAAGATCTACATTCTACACCTAAGCCGTGTGCGTGGAGCCCCCCCCCCCCCCCTGAGCTGGGTCGCGACCATGACGCAACCGGAGGGCGCGCTCGGAGGGCTCAATTTTTATATATCGCGCCTCCCTGACCCAAATTCTGGATCCGCGCTTGCCAACTTTTTGGGGAGAAGCTACACCCCTGGTTCGAAAGGGGGCGCAAGGGCGTGCCCCCTCCCTGAGCCGGGTCGCGACCATGGTGCCGCCCGGAGTGTGTAACTTTTTGTATGTCACGCCCCCTGACCGAAATCCTGGATCCGCGCCTGACAACTTTTTTGGAGAAGCTACGCCCCTGGTTCAAACACCCCCTTCAGTGGTGCAATTTTTCCGAGCTCAGCCCCCCCCAAAAAGAAAACTTTCTGGATAAGCTACATTTATGAGATAATTATATGCAAAATAAATGATTCCAATGACGATGACAGCGCCATCTAGTTATGATGTTAAGAACTGCAGCTTCTAGCCACCTATATAAGCACTACTACCGACTACCGATGCCCCCTTACTTTAATATCGATAAGAAAAAATGTATTTTTATGATTATCGATATCTTTATGATAATGCTAATTTACCTATCTAGTCTCAGGGGCCCAGCGCCTCCCCTGGTCTTATCCACGGTAGATAAAAGGATAAATACGGTCTCTTTGGACTGGTCTGCACCCAGTTCAGTCTGCATTTTAGACCCTCTCTTCGATGATGCTAAAATTTACAATAATAGCGCTTCCATGACATGGCTAACACGACAGCGTGAAAACAGACTGCAGTTTTCGTGACGTAAAATGTAATAATAACCAAATATTTCAGAAATTAAAATGATAAACTGAGACAAAATAGTTAAATGATGTCTTGCAATCTATTGTTACTACCAAAATAATGTTTTGAGGGGAATAAATTGATAAAAACAATTTTTTGGTGACGCAAAATGAGACAGGAACGATGACGAGACCTCGTGGCAGCGACGATTTGCAAGGTGGAAATTTAAATAAGCAATTTTCGTACTGTATTTTCTTTATGACGTCACTGGTACAAATGTTTTTGATTTCCCTTTGAATTTGTCTGCTTGTATCGAGAATCGAGATATACTTGTACATTTGTCATGCAACGGACATGTTGATCCTACGCATAAGCAAACACCATCAAATATTTTATTATTAGAATTTACACAGTTATGCCAAAAGATAAGTCAGTCAGCATTGGTCTGAAGCATTAACATTTAGCATTACGGCTGACATCTTGCATCGAAGTGTGGCACCAGTGACGTAGACTTCTAGTGATAAAGTCAAAGTGTTTTGGAAGTGGGCCATAGCTTAAAATGGCATCAACCTAAGTAGTGCATTATCACAGCTTATTGTTATGTTTACATCAAGTCTCGCTGTATTGTTTACATGTTGATAAAGCACACACTTAGGTGTGTTTGTGCAGGTCGAATAATTTCCTGTGCTGTGGAGAGGGTCTAGAATATGAATATTAACATCGTTTTGTACAACAGTGCATATGCCTGGCTGTAGACAGAACTAGAATACCTACAAAACAGAGCCTTGGGAACGCCCATATGTGGTTGTCGCCCTTGGGCCTGGGTTCATTTGATTTACAAGGTTGTGAGCGAACTGAAACCGTTTCTGGATGCCTGAGTGAAAATCCCTTACATCTTTTTGATGGCTGCAAGCAACCGACAAGCTGGAAGACAAGGCATTGTTCATGAGAGGTGTTGTGGAAGGTGGTGACTCAATATAAGTACTGTCTTTGTACTGTCTTTTTTTGTTAGCTTCTGAAGTTTTGAAGCTTTGGCAACACATCTGGCGACTAGCCTGTGTATACTATATCTTGAGCCATGCTATCTCCTCTTGCCATGCAATCAATATCTAAGGCTGAGATAAAGGATTTATTGAGCCATGCTTTCAAGACACAATACAGAGTGCAGGACCGTGATAAGAAGGTAAGCTGGACAAGGCCCTTATAGCCAAGGAAATGTATTACTTATTTCTTTTACTTTGTTATAATGGTCTCTAATGCTGGATTATTTGCGTTTGTCTGGTGTTTAATGTGACAGTATTCACTGAAGTCTGAAATATTGTCACATTGTGTTAAATTGTTTTGCAATTTTGCTCAACGTGTCATTAGATGACATATGGTGTCATCAGATAATAGATGGTATCATTCATCAGAAACAGATGATGTCATCAGATAACAGATGGTGTCATATAACATGGTGTCATCAGATGACAGATGGTGTCATCAGATAACAGATGGTGTCATCCGATGACAGATGGTGTCATCAGATGACAGATGATGTCATCAGATAATATAACATGGTGTCATCAGATAACATGGTGTCATCAGATAACATTGTGTCATCAGATGACAGATAGTGTCATCTGATGACAGATGGTGTCATCTGATGACAGATGGTGATACATGGGCGCAAAATAACCAAGCAGTTGTTGCGCCCTAAAACCCCAATCAACAAACAAAAGATGGTGATACATATAACCTACCTATCTGTGCATATTATGGAAGGCATCATTTTGGAGCATCCATTTCACATGCATGAATTCATCACATCAATATTTCAAGAACCTGTGAGGCTAGCATCTAATGTTGGGCCCTCCAGGATCACTCTGGCCGGAATCCGACTCTGCCCCCCCCCCCAGATTTGCAGGATTTTAACATTAATCCTGTTGGGCTCTCCCCATCCAACCCCTGGCTATCCCCTAAACCTCTTGCTACCCAACCCCTGACTGCCTCCCAAACCTTTGGCTGGTCCTCACTAAAAAAATTAAAAAAATTGCAACTTTGCTGAGAAAGCCTAATAATTGAATACCAGCCAGTATGAGTAAACATATTTGGTACCAGAATGAGAAGGACCACTGTGAGAACAAAACTGATTGCTGAAGTGACCCATGTTTACAATGCCACCAGTTATGATTAAAACAGTAACACTACAGTGTAAAGGAATGCATATAAACATATGATGCTTAACACTTTGTCATTTTGTCAGCCTAGCGCTGAATAAATATATGTATCATTTCAGATGTATCTGCTATCATGTTTCATTACACTATTTTAATATTTATCACATCATTACACAGTTCATCAATTTTTCCCTAACGTATGTAAGATAACAAATGAACT
This sequence comes from Semibalanus balanoides, assembly GCA_014673585.1. NCBI lineage: Eukaryota > Metazoa > Arthropoda > Thecostraca > Balanomorpha > Balanidae > Semibalanus > Semibalanus balanoides. The sequence goes on from VOPJ01007838.1 coordinate 10,984, forward strand.
GGTTCTAGTGGAAGGAGGCCGTTTGCAATTTGTGTTTTATGGTGGAGTTGTGCTGTAGTGTAGTCAAGACTTCTGTTGTGGTATCAATTAAGTTTGTGTCATCTGTTGATGGGGTAAACAGGACAGACTGGCTTATTTATGGTGTCTCAGTGCAGTCTGGCATCCTGTTGTGATAGGTTGACTATTGTGGGTGGTGCATAGTGTAGTGTAGTAAAGTTTGGTGTCATGTTGTGGAAGGACAGACTGATTGCTGTGGGTGGAGTTTCAGTGTAGTCTGGTGTTCTTTTGTGAGTTGACAGAACAGACTGACTGTTGTGGGTGGTGTTTCAGTGTAGTTTAGTTTCCTGTTGTGACAGGACAGGCTGACTGCTGTGGGTGGTTCCTCAAGTGTAGTTTGGTGTCCTGTTGTAACATGCAGACTGTACTGTGTTGTGGGTGGTTCCTCAGTGTAGTTTGGTGTCCTGTTGTGACAGGCAGACTGCCTGTTGTCATGTGTCACCGCAGCGTAGTTGATGTGATGACAGGACAGGCTGACCATGTCTCGCTGCCGCCGCAGTCGGAGTCGGTGATGGAGAAGGTGGTCGATCTGTTTCGGCTGGACTACCAGACGGACATCCTGTACAACGCCGGCGGCGAGCTCGGCTCCAACTACCCGTCCCGCATGGTGCTGCTGTCGGCGGCGCGTGGCCACGGCGTCCCGGCCGCCGGGGGAGGAGTAGGAGCCGTGGACTCGGCGAGGCTGCACAGGCTGGCGCTGGTGGCGCGCATGGCCCGCTGCCGGGGCCGCTTCCCCATCAGCGTCATCCTGTACCGGGGCCGACACATCTGCAGGTGAGTGCGGACCGGCCGACGGTAACGATGGGAGGGGTCAGGGCCGGCATATCCACATGTGAACCCACCAGCTGACAGCAGGGCAGTGGCTCGTACGGTCGGACCGCGCGCTGCTGATGGTATACCTTGGTGCTTGGTTTTGTTTTATCAGGGAAGGATGGGACATAGTGATGCTGTCTGTATTTTTTTTTTGTCTCTGTGTCAGAATGTCATATTTGTATTTATGCTCTCCGCTTTGGTTGATTTCGGTTAAACACATTTCTGTCCGGAAAATATTGTCATTGCCTTCTCAGCATCTAGACGTGTCAGCCTCAGTGACCTGATTAGACGACGCGACCCCGCCGATGACGTCAACTGATGGCCGCTGCGCCCCGCTCCAGGTCGTCCACTCTGTCCGTCGGGGCCGAGATGTACCCGCGTCACTACTACCACTCGATCTTCGGCGGCCGGCCGGCCGGTGACGGCGGGAACGGTGGTGGTGTGGACGGCAGCCGAGTGTCCCCGGCTGGTGACGGTGGCGGCGGCCCGCAGCCCGTGCAGGTGCCCAGTCCGCCGCCGCCAGAGTCGTCTACTCAGCTGTTTGACCGGCTGCGGCACATGGACATGACGCTGCTGCGGCTCTTCTCAGTGCACACCATCGCCGACCTGATGGTTGAGAACAAGAAGGTCAAGTTCGGAGTCTAGTGAGTACTCGACGTGGTGGTGGTCTGAAGTGGCTACCCGGGCTGTGCGGCTCGTCGAGCCAGGTCATTGCGATTAGGCAGCCAAGTGCTCTTGGTCCACTTACATCCGCTAAATCTCACTCCCTAATTCTCCGATAAATAAACCTAGAGCTGAACCATTTAAGGTTCAGAAGCCCGGTTTTACACTACAGTGACCACGCCAAGCCCTCCCAATCATGCATACCACAACAGAGGACAATATCTTTTAACGATAACTTTTCTCACATATAAAACGATAATTATCTGGCGCTCAAAGCTGAAAATGTCACATTTTGCTACTTCATTATGCCTTGCATTTTAAGAGTTGTAAGGTGATGTCAAGAGTCTTGAGACTTAACATGTAAAAGAGCCAAGTGTATCTGGATCCGAGAGAAGCCACCTGACTTCTCCTCGTCAAAGAGTGTTGTCTGTCCGTCTCTGTGTCTCCGTCTGCCCCTGTCTGACCTCCTCTCCCCCGTCCTCAGCGTCTCCTCGCCAGAGACTGTCGTCTGTCCGTCTCTGTGTCTCCGTCTGCTCCTGTCTGACCTCCCTCCTCTCCCCCGTCCTCAGCGTCTCTCTCTCTAGTATGTACTGTCGTCTGGTTCGTCTCTGTGTCTCGTCTGCCCGCTGTCTGAACTCCTCTCCCCCGTCCTAGCGTCTCCTCTAGTAGACTGGTCGTTCTGTCCGTCTCTGTGTCTCCGTCTGCTCCCTGTCTGACCTCCTCTCCCCCGTCCTCAGCGTCTCCTCTGCCAGAGACTGTCGTCTGTTTCGTGCTCTGTGTCTCCCGTCTGGCCCTGTCTGACCTCCTCTCGCCCCCGTCCTCAGCGTCTCCGCTCGCCAGAGACTGTCGTCTGTCCGTCTTCTGTGGTCTCCGTTGCCCGTGTCTACCTCCTCTCCCCGTCCTGCTCAGCGTAATCCTCTCCAAGAGACTGTCGTCTGTTCGTCTCTGTGTTCCGTCTGCCCGCTGTCCTAACTCTTCCTCTCCCCGTCCTCAGCGTCTCCTCTCCAGAGACGTCGTCTGTTCGTCCTCTGTGGTCTCCGTCTGCCCCCGGTGTCTAACCGTCCTCTCCCCCGTCCCTCAGCAGTCTCCTCCTCCCAAGAGAACTGTCGTCTGTCCCGTCTCTGTTGTCTTCCCGTCTGCCTCCTGTCTGAACCTCCCGTCCTCTCCCCGTCCTCAGCGTCTCCTCGCCTAGAGACAACTGTCGTCTGTGCCGTCTCTGTGTCTCCGTCTGCCCCTGTCTGACCTGCCTGCTCCTCGCGTCCTCAGCGTCTCCTCTCCCAGAGACTGTCGTCTGTCCATCTCTTGTGTCTCCGCGCTGCTCCTGTCTGACCTCCTCTCCCCCGTCCTCCAGCGTTCTCCTCGCCAGAGACTTCGTCTGTCCGTCTCTGTGTCTCCGTCTGCTCCTGTCTGAACCTCCTCTCCGCGTCCTGAGCGTCTCCTCTCGCAGAGACTGTCGTCTGTCCGCATTCTCTGTGTCTCGCGCCTGCTCCTGTGCTGACCTCCTCTCCCCCGTCCTCAGCGGTCTCCTCGCCAGAGACCTGCCTGTCTGTACTGGTTCTCTGTGTCTCCGTCTGCTCCTGTCTGACGCTCTCCTTGCTCCCCCGGTCCTCGGAGCGTCTCCTCGTCCAGAGAAAGGTGGACAAGGAGGAGCGGTACGCCGATCTGTGAGCTGCTCAGCCTGCCGTACCACGGGGCTGCGGTTCTTCGCAGCAGTACTGCCAGCACGGCTAATCAGGACACGGCCTTGATGTGTTCGACTGGACCAGAGCTGATTTGACGCCGAGGTGGTGCTGCCGCCACCGCTGCAGGACCACCCGTCCGTCCCCTGGCACCTGTACAGGGTGAGTGAGAAGAGCTGACATTGACCGCCGAGGTGGTGCTGCCTGTCACCGGCTGCAGGAGCCACCCGTCTGTCACCCTGGCCGGCGGCTACCGAGATTGTGTGTCTGTCTGTCATCGGAGGCTGCTGGGCTGCTGTGGGATCTGTCGCCAGGTCCGAGGTGGTGTAGTTGCCGTGAATATCACGTTTCTGGTATTTTGTTAAGCGAAGTGAATCTCATGCAGCAGATGGGCGCCACATAACTTTATAGTTGAGGCGCCCTTAAACCCAAATGATCATATGTCCTGCAGACAATGTGCGACTGACGTGACGTTGGTATGTGCCGCCGTGCAGACGTGGGACATTGTGCAGCTGACGCAGAACTACCTGCGGCTGCTGCTGCACTGCCTGCACGCCAGTCAGGACGGCCTGCTGATCCACTGCATCTCCGGCTGGGACAGGACCCCGCTCTTCGTCTGCCTGCTGCGGCTGACGCTGTGGGCAGACGGTCTGATCCACCAGGCTTTAGACGCGTCACAGGTGATTAATCTGCAATGTTGTCCAACTATCAGTACGTAAATGACGAGCTTGGCGTATCTATGGGTTGTCTTACCATGCGTCTGTTTTTATTTTCCTGATCATGCAAACTGTTCGTAGATTCTGTACATGGCGCTGGCCCATGACTGGTTCCTGGCAGATTGCTTACTTGCCCCTGGCTTATGACTGGTTCTTGGCAGATTCTGTACCTGACGCTGGCCTACGGGCTACGACTGTTTCCTGGTAGATTATTACTTGACGCTGGCTTATGACTGGTTCCTGGCAGATTCTGTACCTGACGCTGGCCTACGACTGGTTCCTGTTCGGTCACAACCTGGAGGATCGAATAGCCAAGGACGAGGAGATCATGCACTTCGCCTTCAACTTCCTCACACACATCGAAACCGACGAGTTCAGCGCCTCACACTTTGGGTAAGTCTCGCAGCAATCCTGGTGGGCTGGGCATTTACGTTATTCAGCTGTTGACCGGGGCCATTTGTGTTTGTTTCTCCCTTCTGGTTCTTATTATCTCTCCTTTAATTTTCTACCTGTTGCTGTTCGCTGCTGGCCTACGACTGTTTGTTTGCGACTGTTTGCGCCCGACTGTTGCGCCCACGACTGTTTGCGCCCTAAAATCCCAATCAACAAACCAATTGCTATATCTGTTTCTGTCTGCATTCAGCTTCCTCCTCCATCTACCGACATCCGTCGCTCTGCCCGTGTTCCTTCCCACCACGTCAGTCGTTTGTATGTGTGTCTGTTTCCCCCAGCGGCCCCTCCTCCGCCGGCCTCCACCGGGCCGAGTCAGACGTCCCCCCGTGTGTCTGTTTTTTCCCACAGCGGCCCCTCCTCCGCCGGCCCTCCACCGGGCCGAGTCAGACGTCCCCCCGTGTGTCTGTTTCCCACAGCGGCCCCTCCTCCGCCGGCCTCCACCGGGCCGAGTCAGACGTCCACCTGGTGGGCGGGGTGCTGCTGGAGGGTCTGGAGACGGACGCCTCCAGCATCCACAGCTCCAGCTCCTCCACATCCGACTGCGCGACCACCACGCTGCTGGGCGGCGCCGGCGGCGGCGCCGAGGCCTGGCCGTTCGTCGACCAGCAGACGACCTCGCTGGAGGCCAGCCTCAGCGAGCTGGAGCTCTCCTCCTCATCCTCCTGCAGCTCGGGACGACTGAGGCCCGAGAGGCGGCGGGCGGGCCGCCGGCGACGCCGGGACGCCCCCGCCCCCGCCCTCGCTACCAGTAGCGGTACGCCGGCGCTGGGCAGCAGCTACCAGACGGCTGAGCTGCGGCCGGCCGACGCGTCTCCGTCTCCGTCGCCGGCTGCCAGACGGAGTGCCGAGAGGAAGGTGCGCCTGCTGGAGCGGCAGGGGTCCGGCTCGCTCGAGTCGCTGCCCGAATTACAGGTGAGAGTGAGAGTGGAATGATGTTTGAATAAGGCGAGGGATTTACTGAGCTCACTCGGGTTTCTGCGACGTGTGGGTGAGAACGCGGGCTGGATGAGCGCGAATCGGCAGCAACCTACCAACTGCTTAGCGTTTGTGTTGCATTATTTGTTCGCGCACTAATGTTTAACTGTTGTTCGTGATTAACCGAACTTACCGAACGATTTCCTGAACTATTGTGTTCGGCGGCGTCATGTATGTGACGCCTGATGACTTGCTTTTATCACCGGGCCCTGCCGCCCAGCCCGTCGCCGCCCCTGTGACGCTGTTCCGCTGCCCCTGTGAAGCTGTTCTGACTCTGGTGTCTTTTGACAGCCGCGTGACTGGCTGAGCCGGACCGAGCTGCGACCGTGCCGCTCCGAGGCGGGCTCGTTCAGCGGCGGCACCTACCACGAGCCGCGCACCAGCCCAGTCTCGGTGCCGGCAGGCGGCGGCGGCGGCCGCGACCGACACGAGAGCTCCGGCTCTGTCGGCAGGTCAGTGGCAGCTGGAGCAGGGTCAGACAAGACGGCAGGAGACGTCGCAGTGTTGACACCGGCACGAGGCTGTGGAAACTGGAAACTCACTGGTCTAGTTGTGGCCTGGAATTTGGCCGTGTCGCAGGCTCAGGACGATGCCTCTCTGTATGTCGCCAACCTACTCATTGTACCAGCGTTTTAGGCTGAAACACTGTGCCTGCTGTTGCAGTTTGTGTGCAGTGGTTGTGCTGTGGGATGTCATGACCCAGTGTCTGACTGTGGTGTGCCCTTTGCCGCCCGGTGTCTGACCTGATGTCATGACCCAGTGTGTGACTGTAGCGTCCCTGTGCCGCCCGTTGTTAGCTGACCTGCCACCTCTGCCTGTCCGTCAGCTGGCAGCTGATCAATGGCTCGGGCTCGGTGAAGGGCTCCAGCTCCCACGGCTCCTCGTCAATCTCCCGCAGCAGCTAGTGAGTGGGCCGGCAGTGGCGGCTGTCAGTTGTGGTGGTGTCCTGCCGCGCCATCGCTCCGTCCCATCTGCAGCGCTGCTGCAGTCATATTATTGTGCAACTCTCTTTCTACGCTTGCATTTTATTATCGTCAACATACATATATAACTCATGGTTTTGGATAAATATGCGCTAGAAGTTAAGTCCCAAACTAAACTTGCATGTATTATTAATAATTATTTAACTGAGCTGTGGTGACCTGAAGCTGAACGCTTTGGACTTGGCCACAAACTCTGAGGCGATCCTCCGTGGTCCCGATAGTTCGGTCGGTATGCTACATTCGGTCGGGATGACTTGATCGTACGCCGTTTGTAACGGGTCCGCCCTGTCCTGCGTTCGGCAGTAACTCGATGGGGCACGAGTTCACGGAGTCCACCACAACTCTGATCGACGACTCAGGGGAGCAGAGTACCGAACAGCTGCCAGAGACCAGGTCAGTTAAATGTGGCTCTGTGGCTGCATAGGCGTAGGCAATTTTGTGTTTGCGTGTGTGTGTGTGGGGGGGGGGGCATGGCCCCTCACCTTTTTAGATTTTCCTCGGTGAGGAAATTTGTGGGCAGCAAAAGGTTTGCCAAGGGGAGAAGCTCAAATATGCAAGGAACTTTTACATCTGGAGGTTGTGCTTCTATCAAGACGAGATAAAATTTGCAACTGGCCCGTCCGTCCCCCGCCCCAACTTTCTGACTTTGCTTCATGCCTGTGTGTCTGGCGGTAGTATAATGTGCTAATTGGATTAGGTAGCTGGAGGACGGCGTGACCGTGTGACTGAGTGACTGATTGACCGTGTGACTGAGTGACTGAGTGACCGTGTGACTGAGTGACCGATTGACCGTGTGAAGACTGCTGACGGACTGCTGGACGTGTGTTGCAGGCGGTCGTGGCGGCTGCGCGCGGTGCGCTCCCTGTTCCTCCAGTCGTACAGCTCGGCGGTCGGTCTGAAGACGGGCCCGCTCTCCCAGCGCACGACCGGCGCGCCGGCCGGCTTCTCCCTCGTGCCCGCGATCGTCTCCAACATCGCCGGCCGGGTCGGCATGCTGATGACCTGACCCCGTCTGACGCGGCAGGCGGAGGTCAGCAGTTGACCTGGGCTGTGACCCCGCGCGTGCAGCCACTCCCCTGTCCAGGTCGGCATGACTGTCGGCTCGCAGTCAGTGCCGTAGTTTGGGCCGCCGGGCCCCTGCGCTTCATACCTACGCTCTGCTGGCTCTGAACTGGGGTTACGCTTGGGGTACAGCCGCTGTTTCTGAACCTCACCATTCGTGCAATGGGTCGTGTTTCACCTGTTTGTTGATTGCCTAGAGTATGCCAGTCATTCTCAGATGGGACTACGTCGCAGGAGGTGTTAAAGACGGGGCGCTAAGCTTCCTCGTGGTAACAAAACAAGACAGTCAATCACATATTCAAAATCATAGCGCAGTACATTTCTTATGACGTTTGAAAGATCTGATGAGATGCGTTTGCATATCATTCATCTGTTTACCCTTAAACAAGTCATTGATTATGCAACGTGTCGCTTTATCGACTTTGCTGAATCTGCACAGTGCAAATGTATTCGTGTTAATTGTTTTTTAGCGCTAGTGCGAACTTCGTTGTATTGAGACGCTACGGTTCTCAGGGTTAAGCCAAGTTGGTTACCGTGTGAAATTGTAATGCGTCGTACATGAATGAGATGAAATTGAGTCAATTAAATGTACAGCGCCTCCCATAACACTGGAATGCGTTTAATCTTAATTAAAAAAGCTTGCCGATTGTCTTACCTGAGTCCGTCTCTTCAGGTTATTATTTTACAAGTACCTATGTATCACTATCATAGTTAAATTGTGTTTGCAAATCTGCATTAGTGCACCGGTATTTAACCCCACCTAAGACGACACAACCTACCATGTAATCTCACGTCTAGCCGCCTCGTCTGGTCCCGATCCCATCAGCCAATCCCCCTTCCTCTGGTGACTGTCGGTTTACTCGTCGGACACCGTATTAACACACACCTACTGACTTCTGACTGGCCAGGACCGGCGCCGCTGGGGCGGGGCAGTGGGTCACTGTGACCCTGTCACGCTGTGTCGACCAGCTGTGCGTGCTCTCCGGGCCCAGAGCCGGCCTGCCCTGACCTCTGACTGACCCCTGACCTCCGTCTAACCCCGGCTGACCTCGGCTGACCCCGCTGACCTCGACTGGCCAGTCCGCCTCTCGATTATCGGTGCAATATCAGCGGTGTAACGCGCCTGTACCAGTGTCTATATCTACCTACTGTGCAGCGGAGGTGAGTACAATCGACGGAGGCCTGCTACACGATCGACAAGCTGATTCATTCTTAGTGTGAAAACAACACATACAAATCACAATATATTTACTCTTCGAAAGATTCCAAGAATCGCAAGACCCATGGCATCCGATAAATAAGTTCCTTGTACGTAATCTCATTTTTTCTTCTCCATTTCGTGTGCAGGCTTTCGTCGATTGTGTCTCGCGTCCGCCGGTGTTTGCTTCCGAGTGGCGCGTGGGGCAGTGACGGCGGCGCCTCCTGGCCGCTCTCCACCCCGCTGGCTCCAGTAGTCTGAACTCGGCCAGCTGGAGGGGGCGGGGGGCGACCGCTAAGTTTTCTACATCATACTGTGCAGTGATGACGCTGTATGTTTATGTGCTCTCTGGCCGTGTCGTGTGTGGGTGTGTTTGTAGGGCGAGTGTGTGCACATCGTGCAGCTGCGGCTGGCTGCGTGGTGTGGCCGTGAGCAGGCTGCCGGCTCCAGCGGAGATATACACAGCTGTCGCGGTGACGAAGCGCGATGTGGCGGCCTGTCAGGCCGGCGGCTCGATGTATCGACAGGCCGCCGCCGCCATGCCGTTTCTTTACCAGGGGCTTGTCGGCGAGACGTGTGGCTACGTGACCGAAATACAGAGGGCTTCTGCAGTCAGCTGGCGTCTCTGAGGAGTCGTGGCCGGTCGGTGGGCGGCTCAGTCTCGGTCTGAGGAGTCGTGGCAGGTCGGTCGGCGGCCCAGTCTGTCGGTTGCTGAGGGCCGAATCAGCGTCGCTGCCCTCTTCTACCCATCACCGCTTCAGTCCCGGATAAACAGGCAACACGACCCGTGCCGTCCAGCCATCTGTAGCCGGCCTTGTAACGCGCCAGTATCTAATCTTCCTTTTCCCCCAGTAGCCGCATTATTCAGCAAATGACACTAGTCTGCACTCAGCACTCACCAGTGCTAACCGTAGCCAGCTTATGCAATGCTTTCAGTTGATTTTGTGTTTATTATTTCGATTCATAGATTCACATTGCACATCATCTTGCAGCACTTTTGCTTGCATCGACACGGTATGAGTGGTACACATGAATACCAGTTTACTTACAACATCAAGATTAAGCGATAACATACAAATCTACATGCTTCCCAACAAAACTCCTTGCATAATGCATATGGCAACAAACTTCCAAATGTTGCACAGCGGGCAGGTCACAGCAGCCCAGATAACACTCAGGCTGCATAACAATCTACCAGCGACAAGGCGACTTAGTCGATTAGAATGAGTGAGCTTTACAAGGGAGTGACTAGTAGCACTACCTGTTGCAGTAGGGAGTCGTCAGTCGTCACTGCTACAGCGCACTGGCAGCTCCGTTGAGCGCTCCGTCCCAGCAGTAGGCAGTGGCCAGCATATCGGCGCCCCATTTAATCTGTCCCGCTACTACTCGGCCCACTGGCAGACGCAGTGTGACGGCGGACAGTAGATGGGGCAGTTGAACAGGCACCACTCGTACATGCCGGCCACCGCGCTGTAGCGCCCGGCCGGCTGGCAGCCCAGTAGACGGCCCGAGGCGCGGTGCACCCGCCAGTCATCCGGCCGCCGCCCCCTGCCCTGCCGCGCCGGCTCTGTTGGAGCAGAGGGCTGCCGCGCCGGCTCTGTTGGGGCAGAGGGCAGGCGCCGCTCAGCCAGCACCGGCGGCTGTCTCCTGCGCGGAGCCACCCCGGCCCGCTCCGCCGCGGCCACCCCCGCTGCACTCCCTCTCGGCGGAGGGGCCGCGGCGACTGAAGCCGAGAGCTCGGTCGACTGCGCCTCCTGGTCACCGGCGGCCCACTCGACTGTCCCGGTGGTGGGGGTTGACCGGGCCGACGGCTCATCTCTCTCGTCTGTGTCTGCTGTTTTGGCGCCGTCAGCGGTGCCTGCTGTGCCTGCTGTGCCTACCGGCGCGGCGGGCGGCAGCAGCCGGGACCGTCTGTCGGCGGCCGGTATTGGCCTCCAGCCGCTCCACTCGGGTCTCGCCTGTGTGCCGGCGAGGGAGCGGCCGCCGCTCTGCAGCAGGCTGTACAGACTCCTGCCGGTGTCCAGCGGAGCCTGGGGCGGCAGGCGGCTCCGGGACCGCGGCCCCACGCTGCCGAACAGGACGTCAACACGGTCATGTCGGGCAGCAGCCACGCACCTCCTGAACCCAGCAGATACAACAGCTGGGCGGAATGAAACGCTACTAAAGGTAGCCAGAAACGGTTTTACAATGTCACGTACTCACGCAGTTGAGCTATATTGTTTAAATGCACTCGCAAAACCCAAAAGTAAGATGTTAGCGAATGGATCGTTTGCCCAGGCTGGGATTAACGTAGACGATCGTTTCTGTACGTGTGGACTGTATTGCCGTCTCACAACTTCTGGACCGTTCATGACTGACTAGTGCCAACTGAAGATGACTCACCGGTCTGCGACCTGTATGGAGCGTCCCAGGATGACGGCGGCCTGTCGGCTGCCCCCCGTCACCACACTGTCGGCGGTGATGACGTCAGTCTCGGTGACGGGGACGCTCCGCCCCGCGTCCTCCCTTGTCAGCAGGGTGCCGCGCGATTCCGTCCCTGCGGCGCTCAGGTCCAGCTGCGCCGCGTTATCAGCTGCGCCCGTCTGTGACCCGTCCTCTACCGCCGGCAGCAGCAGCGTCTGCCGCTCCTCCAGCGCCTGCACGCGGGCCAGCGCCGCGTCCAGCCGGTCAGCCAGCTGGTCCCGGTCTGCCGCCGCCGCCTCCAGCCGGACCAGCCTGGCCTGCACCCCGTCACAGGAGCAGTGGCGGCCGGCGTCGGCCTCCTGTTCCCCACTGGTCGGCCGCTCCCGGACGTCCCCCTCTGAGCGGCCCTGGCGGTGATACTGACCGCTGACGACGGACGCGTTCAGCTGCCGGAGCGAGGCGCCCAGCCGGGAGATGGCGGTCTCGGTGGCGGAGACACGGCGGCCCACTGTGGCCGTCACCGAGTTGACGAAGCTGGTGATGGTGCCGAGCTCGTCTGCCCGCTCCTGCAGCGCCGCTACCGACTCGGAGACGGCCAGCAGGTCCGTCTGCTGCGCGATCAGCAGCGCCTCCAGCTGGATCACCGGGCCGTGCAGCCGCTCTCCCAGCTGAAGCTCCGCCAGTGAGTCGTTCAGGAGGCTGCGCTGCTGGTCCGACGGCTCCGCCTCGAACCCGGCCAGCGCGCCCTCCAGCCGCTCGACGGTGATGGGCGAGCCCCGCTCCAGAATCGCGCTCAGCAGGGTGGCCGTCACCACCGCTTGCTGAAGGACGGCGCGCGCAGCAGCCGGCCCCAGCTGCTGGGCAAACCCCGGCGGGTGGCGGCGGCGGTAGCGGGAGCTGACGTTCAGCCACGGCTCCACCAGCAGGCCGTACACGACGTGTGCCGGCGGCTGGTCCACGGCGGTCAGCTGCTGCCGCTGCTGGTCACCGCCGCGGACCAGCACCGCCGCGGCCAGCAGGCAGAGTCCGACCAGCCACATACCGCCGTACAGACACCCGCGGACGGCCTGATGAGCAGTGATCGCGCTCACGGCCGTCAGTGATGGGTGGTGTGGTGTAGTGCCTCTGTGCGCCACCTCTCCGTCAGCTGGTGGTACGGACACCGCCCTGCCGCGCCTGCTCTTGTTCGGCTCGGCCCGCACCGCGCCGTTCTGACCCGTTCACAAATGCCGGGGCCGCGTCTCAGGACTGGAACGCCACTGAGACTCTCAGTGGCTGTGTGCCGCTCCATTGCTGAGTGCGCGGCCGGACTGCGCGGCGCTACTGAGTACTGGGTCGGGATAACATAAACAGCCGGGTGACCGTGGGCGGCGCAGCTGGACTGAGGTCTGGGGCCGACCTACATCGTGCTACTCATCACATACCGCCGTCAAGGCCGCCCGTCCAGCGCTGGAATCTCGGCCACTTTCTGGACATTCTGGGTAAATATAATTTTTAACATTTTGTCTAGAAATTTGTTATCTTTTCACCTGGTCTTATCGACATTTTAGTCAAAATAATACTCGCCCATCAAATAGGCTTATATAGGCAAATAGGCATAGTCGGACGTCACTCGGTTGGCGTCAGGGGACTCGTCGGGCTGCGGCTCCTCCTTTGGCTGACAACCCCCGCTACAGCGAGAGCATTTGCCCGATTCTGTGATTTTTATTCCAGTAAGGACGCCAAATTCGAAACAGCCGCTGCAAGTTCTCAATTCATATGGCACCTCCACTACCATCACCAGACCATCTCCGGACGTTCCGTTCCCCTCGCTCGAGCCTGTACTGTGGGACGTCTCTCCAGCTGGCCTTGCACTTTGGTTCTTGCCCAGCCGCCGCTGCCGGGACCGCTCTGCAGGGTTGCGGTGGTCGACAAGTTTGCCGTCGGCTCGGCGGCGTCGGGACCGCTCGGCGTGGTCCCTGTAGTCGGCGTGGGTGCCGGCCGCCCGACGCTGCTGAGATCGCTCAGCAGCGTTCCGGTGGTCGACAAGTTTGCCATCTGCTCGGCGGCGCCGGGATCGTTCGGCGTGGTCCCTGTAGTCGGCGTGTCTGTCGTCGGCTCGGCGGCGCCGTGACCGCTCGCGTTCGGCGCTGCCGGTGCTGCGCGCTCGATTCCGACGTGCTCGCTGCCTTTCCTGCTCTTTGTGTGTCTCCCCATGTCTCTCCCGATGGCGCCGGTTACGCTCTCTTCCTAACCGCCTCCTCCGCTGAACAGGGGTCTCGATCGGGACCGGCACGTCTCCATCATTCCTGGCATAGAGATCAAAGCAAATGCTGGTGATGACAGGTAAGCAAGTTGAGCATGGACATATCCAATTGACACCTTGAAGAATACACCTAGCTAGACTCAACAAAGTTCCTTGCATTTTGTATTTGGTGTGTGTAATAGTTTGGTTTTGCTAACCCATTTACATACAAGACAACATACATATAAAACACAAGACAAAGGTACACATCTCTCATCATAATCAGGTTGAGAACAGGGAATTTCAGTATGAATCCCACGAGATTCAATATCAACTTCCAGCAACCACCTCGCTATCCACGAAAAAACTTTGCTAAAACCCAGGCCGGGGCGTCTAAACGTCCCCCCGGCCTGGCACGGGTCAAGTGGATTATACAGGTTTATGTCCTGAAAGGAAATGCACTCCTTTGAAGTTGTATTAAACGTTTAAGACATGCCTATAGCAGGGACCTCAATGCTCATTTAGTCCATTATTTCGGCAATGACCAGCGTTAAAACTTTGACATTTTCTAGACTTGCATCAGATTACGAGTACTTGATCGCCATTACTCTCTACTTTTATATTTTAACGTGGTTTTAACCCTCGCCCTACCCCCTCCCATGGTTCTCATCCATGCCCCCTCCTAACAGGACCCCCTGAGGTTTTTCTTGCGTATCTTTTTACACATAACGCCGATCATGCTGACATTTTCAGTAGCTGAGTTTACAACAATTATACACATCCTGTTGAAATTTGTCGAGTAGTTTCCGAGATAATGACGTTTTGATGACGTCATGTTCGTAAAACTCTGACTTTCGACTCTGACCACAAAGAAGTCGTGTGTACTCTCAGAAAAATAAGAACATCGATCCCGTTAGTTACTCAGAACTACTGTATTTAAATATAAGGAGCCGATTTTGGAGGAATGAGAAGGTCGTCGAACTGTACCGTGGCACTATCTGGATGATAACATGTAGATGAGGCCCGTTGACATGTTCTATGAATATTCTGAACGCGACTATTAAAGGATGTATCCCTATCTGTGCAGATCAAGCGAAATTACCGCTTGTTTGACAGAGAGCTACGCACCCTGTTTAAGACAGAAGGAGAGTTCATTCCGAGAATGAAAAGAAATAGGTGTGAAGAGATCAGAAGGCAGACTTCCGGATAAGAGGACTGGATTTTAAAACTGCGGCTAACACCAAATCTAGTGAATATCATTGTCGGACTACGCATGATTTTAGAAGCAACTCCAAAAGATTCCTGGTCCATTTTTAAAGAAACTAAGAGTGGGAACAAAAGCCTGTCAATGTTGAAATGTTGGAGGTGTGATATCACGAACGACGGAAAAAGGCAACGCTTTGAAAGCCGCATTCTTCGTCAAAAATTGCTCCGACACTCCTATCGCGAGTTCCCGATGCCCCCAGTATAGACGATGTGCCGCAGCTGACAAATCAATGTACGTGACATCGACACTTCCGAAGTGATACTCGATAGCATACCATCAAACAAAGCGTGCGGCCCGACGGGATAAGTGCGAGGATTGTCCGTGAATGCCGATATGTACTCGCTGTACCACTGACTCGATGTCGTGGTACCACTGACTCGATGTCTATGCTCGATGTCGCTTCGGCAAGGAATATTCCCAGAACCTTGGAAGCGTGTAAATGTGCCGATTTTTAAGAAGGGTAGCGTCAAGGACCCGAGCTGTTACAGGTCCCTGTAGCTGATTCCTTTGTTCGGAAAGACGCTGGAGAGAGTTGTTTATTTGAGCCTGATGCGTCACTTGGATCCTGTCATTTTACCGGCGCAACCTGGTTTTCTACCCGGCTGCTCCTGTGCGACCAACCTATAGCATCACGGCTTGAGCACTGTCTGGGAATCCATTAGGAACGAATTCAAACAGATTGCTTTACACTGATTTTTCGGTCAGCTTTTCAAAAGCGTTAATCATGCTCTCCTGCTCCACAAACTACAGAATTC
This sequence comes from Semibalanus balanoides, assembly GCA_014673585.1. NCBI lineage: Eukaryota > Metazoa > Arthropoda > Thecostraca > Balanomorpha > Balanidae > Semibalanus > Semibalanus balanoides. The sequence continues at coordinate 26,232 of VOPJ01007838.1, forward strand.
ATAACAACATTGCAGATTGTGCACTGCTATGGTTTAAACTTCATATCTTGAAAACAGACAACAACCGCGTAGTTGTTAACGGACAAGTGCTCGGCGTGGGTCGCCGGTTACCTCAGGCTCCCCGAGGAGGAACAGGGGCGGAACTTTATATGCGCCGGGGGTGCCCAGCCCCCCTGTGCTGAGTCGGGAAGCCCCCCCAATAGTCTCTGAGCCCCCCCCACCCAGTTCTGCGAAGTAATTTTCGACTTTTGCGTTTTTCTTTTCAACATATGTTGTTTTCCATACATTAATGGACTGCCGCATTTGTTGCCTGCTCGAAAACTTATCATTCAGCCTAAACTTTGTAAGCAATGATTGTGTCTGCTATTTTTGAATGAACAAGGTCATTCATTCATTCCTTATGTATCCAAGTTTGTAGATGCGAGGTACGAAATCTCCGGCTTTGGAACTGCGAAAGCGTGACGTCATAGGTACATACAAATAGAACTTGGACTCGCTGGTCACTAACTTTAGAAACTCCTTCCATTGGCTGAGATATTTAGCAGAAACGCCTTCCATTGGCTCAGAGCTTT